>WOUH02000002.1:546591-556659 GCA_009936405.2 Stevia rebaudiana
TGAGAGGAGAGTCCACCCCACCCTTCGGTGAGACTCGGTGAGTGAACCCCGAAAAAAAGCTTCCCGAAATCGGGGGGGCGGTGTTCCCGATCGGGGCCGACCCCTTCCGACTCCCACATCGAACCAGACCGTGTGGCCTTAGTTATTGGGGAAAGTTAATACGGGGCTGTTACGCACCTAACTTAGGTGTGAAACCATTCAAAATCACCCCATTTAGATTAAATTATCGTAGATTGTGATTTTGATCTTATTTCCTTGGTTATTATTCATCATTTCACATATATTTCGGACAAAAAAAGGCATCATAAAACCTTATATTTCAAATTGACTTATTTAACACAAATGTGAAGTTATAAAAACAAAAATTCATATGTGTAACTATGATGAAGGAAAAGTAGTGAAAAGTTATATGAATTGATATAAAATAACTAGATAAAGAAGATTCAAGCTAAAAATCTACGTTAATTTAATCAAAATGGGGTGATTTTGAATGGTTTCACACCTAAGTTAGGTGCGTAACAGCCCCGTATTCACTTTCTCCTTAGTTATTACTTATCTTTCTAAAACTACAAAATTGTCTTCATCAATATCACTGAAATTTAGCATTGTGTTAATCTTTCTATTTCTCTCTCTTCGTCTTTCCACACATCCCTTCACTCTCTATCTCTCTTAATTGATGTGACCTCCACGACTATTGCAACGTACGAGCGCGCTTTCAATGCTCGAATAATAACTCATATTCAACTTCCATCTAGTGAAAAAGGATGAGGCACATAAGCACATTATGATAATTCATAATCCTTTTTCATCATTGTGTTACCTAACATGCTTCTCAGTGACAAAGAAGCATAGCGAGTCGACCTGCAACCATAAATATCCTTTGTCGCACAATACCCAGTGGCTGCACTTCACTTCTACCAAGTTGCTATAACGCATTGGACTACATCAAAACGAGTGCGAGGAGTCAAACTAACATCCCTTGCTTGTATGGTATATGCTTTAACCACTCAGGCCAAAGTAGTCCGGATTCAACACTATTTTCTCTAATAAAATAACCATGATGATCCTTTAACCTCATATATTCATCAACCTCATTTTAATATTGATTTTCGTTAATTCCCAACAATTTTGATAGTAAAATACACTTTACTTAATATTTCATTTTTGGTAAGAGGAGTTCAACTTTACTCAAACACACCAACAACCAACATCCTAATTAAAAATATGTACCTGTGATTATAACCATGTATTAGTGATTTTCCAAGAATAGTAAGCCTAAAACTCATTAAAACCTCGAATCATCAACTTCTCAAAACTTACATATTGTGACAGTGAATGAATTCGATCAAAAAAAAAATGAACTTCGAATTGGGTAGAATATCACTTTCTTTACATTTTTCAAGAATATCACTTTCTTTACATTTTTCAACTTTGAAATTAGAACAAATTCAACTTTGATACTTTTTCTCACCCTCAAAAAATCTTAATATTTCGTAAGATGTGAGAATCTTGTCGATTAATTTTCACAACATTTTTAAACAATTTATTAAAAAAGATAAATATTTTATTGTACACATTCCAAAAAACTTTTCCAATTATAACAACAAATGCACTCTACATCATCGTAGAACACGCATCCCCTTTCTTCTCTCTATCTTTTTGTAATAAAAAAAGTATAAAAACTTCGAGTTCACCTGCCGCCGCGCCGCTGCTTTCTCCATGTATCCAAACTTCGCCGGAAAACCAATCGCCACCTCCTCATACTACGGCGGCGACCGGAACGACATCGAACAGATGTCCGACACACCCAATCGTGGATCCCACCATCGCCGAGCTCAGTCGGAAACATTCTTCCGGTTCCCTGACGATGACATCCTTCTCGACGACGTCGTCGCCGACTTCAATTTCGCCGGAATTGATTTGCCCTCTCTTTCCTCTGACGCTCCGTACCCGACCACCACCGGTGATTCCTCGTCTAAGTCGGAGGGAGAGTCTGCCGACGTCAACGCCGTTAAATCAACGGCGAGTAGGCCGCCGGGACCGATCAATCATTTGCGGAGTCTTTCTGTTGATGCTGATTTTTTCAATGGGTTAGCGTTGAACCCCGGTAGTGACGCCGGTGGTGGGTATCGTCACCGGCATAGCAATTCGATTGATGGGTCTGCTGCATCGTCGTTTGAAGGAGATTCGGTGATGATGATGGTGGATAATTCGAAGAAAGCACTTGCACCGGAGAAATTAGCTGAACTTGCTTTGATCGACCCTAAAAGAGCTAAAAGGTTTGATCTTTTTAATTTCTTGTGATCTCTATAATGTTTTCTGGTTGTTGAATTGGGAAATTTGATGTATTATGTAGGGATAGATGAATTTACGTATTACTGTATTAGGCATAATTGGTTAATTTTCTCATGAATTTATGCAATTTATGTATTGTTGATGGTGTTTTGTAACCTGATCATGATTACATTTATAATTTAGGGGCCAAATAATTATCTGTTTAATTTTGGGTTAACAAATTTGTATTGAGTGTAAGATTTGTAGTAATAGAAACAAACTTGATCATCAATGGCTTTATTTGATTTATTATTGTCTTAAATAATATAAAAAGTTCAAATTTTCGTGATTCTTAGTTTCTTACAACTTGAATCTTATGTTGTTTGTAGGATTCTTGCAAATAGACAATCGGCTGCGCGTTCTAAAGAGAGGAAAGTAAGGTATACGAGTGAGTTGGAGCGGAAAGTGCAAACCCTTCAGAATGAGGCAACGACACTCTCGACCCAAGTGACAATGCTCCAGGTACGCATGCGTATTACATTAATTGATTATTTATTTAAATTGCTTGTTGTTAATTGTGGAACCGAGGGTCTTTCTGTAAGCAACCTTTTCTTTTCCTAAGTTTAGAGGTAAGGTTTGCGCTACACATGGGTGTTCGATCAATGTTCGAATCGGACTCGAAAACCTTGAAATTCTCGATTCAATTTAATTCGAAAATCATTAATTCGAATTTGAAGCGTGACATCGAATTTTGAATTATCAAATTATGGTTTGAAATACTAACATGTAATTTATATGTTTCCATTATAAATACTTAGATTATTGTCACTTTATTATGAACTTGTTATCATTTGGACAGTTTAAATTTATATTTTGAATGTTAAGACTATAAGTTTGGTTATTTGACATGTTGATGGGTTATTGGTTTTATAGAAATATTTTTATTGATAATAATACAACTTTTTAGTAGTTTTGAAGATAGAATTTATTTAATTTTGATGATTCGAATTCGACTTTTGAATTCGAATCAAATTTCAAACGGGACGTGAATTCGAATCCGGGTTCAAAAAATCAAAACTCAAATAACTTGATTCGAATTCGTTAGGATATTTGAAATTTGATTTGTTGAACACCCTATTCACATTGATGTTGAGTATAATGTTTGCATTTGATGTATTCGGAGTTTAAATTCATGTACATCTTATACTAAATGATTGGAAAATGATACGTTTTTAAAATTAACAACAAACAAGCCTAAGATATTAGTTGCAAAAAGGTAGAGTTGGATGGGTTTTAATAATTCAATTGGGCAAGTTTTAGTACATGTCAAACACCTTATTAAAAATTTAACTGATTATAAATATATAATCTGTTAAAATGGTTATAGAAACTAGATTGATCAGTAATACTAGAAGTTTTAAATAAAATGACATATGAGGTTATACACTTTGGATGACTTTTAACTTGTTTGGCCTGTTTTCTTTTCGGTCAAGTCTTTTAGTTTAAACCGTTTGACCCGTTTAGAGATGAAAACTTAACCCAAATTAACCAATCTGTAGTTACGAGAAATCATTAACAATAAACAAAATTACCGTTAATTGTGATGCAGAGGGATACAACCGGTTTAACTTCTGAAAATAAGGAACTCAAGCTGCGGTTACAAGCAATGGAACAACAGGCAAAACTCAGAGATGGTAAAATTTTTGTTTTTTATTATTAATAATATTTTATAAGCGCGTCTAAACAGTATATCGGTCAATTTCATATAATTATAACAAATAATATAACTAACTATCTCATTTTGCAGCTTTAAATGAAACTTTGAGATCAGAAGTGCAACGACTCAAACTCGAAACCGGTCAAAGTCAACCACTTAACGAAATGAACTACAACCGCTCATTGCCACCTCAGCATTCATCACACCCGCAACTGTTTCATCACTTTATGAACCCGAACACTCAGCAGCAGCAACCACCGCAACAGCAGCAGCAGCAGCAGCAGAATCGTATGCCTGAATCAACTACTAACCGCCCACCGAGACCTACTTTCATGGACTTTAATTAATAGTTAGTTATGAGTTATGACATAACGAGTTAACCCGGTTCACGCGGGTGTATCGCGGGTTAAGTAAAGGTTTAATATGTTCATCTTGTAGATAACAGAGATGTGGATACATATGATGAAGATTGTTGATATATTTGTTACAAGAATGGAGTTCTTTTTAAGTTTTTTTATGAAATTTGTGATGGTGATATACTTAGGTTTGACTATCGAAAGTCAAACCTGAAATTTGGTTTCGTATAATGAACTAGAAACACATTCTTTTCTACAAGTTAATAAAATGGTTGTCTCGAATCGCAATGACTATATAATATTATTTAGTTTGTTTCGCTCGAAAGAGCTCAAGTTTGACTTATATCGATCGAGCTTCAAATTTTAATATTTGATCTCGTATCTTGAGCAACTAAAAAGAAATTTGGTTTGGTATACCGGTACGAATTGTTAATTATTATTATTTATATATACTTATTTTATATATATTACTATAAATAGTTATTTTATTATGTAATTTTATTTCATATTATATCATTGAATATTATTTATCTATATAAGTAATTGGTTCTTCACTTCTTTGAGACTTGCAAACCTATTTAAGTTTGGTATATGAACTGAGTTTTTTTTTAAATATTAGAGCTTTAAATTAAACTTAAGATCGGCCCGAGTTAGGTTTTCAACAAGTGGTTTCTTAATAATTGTATGATCCTTTTGTTACGTTTATAAACCGAATTTTGACCTCATAATTTGTTGATGGGTTAAAAACGAGTTACAAACACACTTTTACATGTGTGTTGATTTATATCACTTTTTTATTATGGGACTTGAACTTGAACGTTTAATTCTTATGGGTGTTTACATTATCGCAATACTAACGACTTGACTCGTTTTTATATTTAGTATTGTATCTTACATAAAATATATCGTCAACATGTAATCTATGTTATTAACGTACGTGTATACAAGTTAAAAAAATGTCACACGCAGGGGCGAATTTTACTTAGGGCTGCTGATTTTTTCGCGCGTATTGTAAATTTCGCGATTTTGATCGAATTTTTTTTTTATTTATATAAGCCGGCAACCCACGAAATCCCTGAAAATTTTACATAGATGATCTTGGCAACCTTTGACAAAAATCTCAAGCTTCGCCACTGGTCACACGACTTTCTATGTTTACCTTATCACATTTTCTATGACACACAAATTATTCATCTTTCTAGTTTCTTACAAACTCAAAACAAACGATGAAGAAGATATTTCAGAATTGATAGTAGTAATTTCATCGATTATTCGAACAACTGATTTATCATCTTTAAGTATGTCTGTATGAGAAATCCCCGTAAGCTTAATCATCTTCAATTCCTGATCTTTTTCATCCTTCCACTCGTCCTCCAAAGCCAACAAACTCACCATATTCACCGTTCCGTCACCATCTCCATAAACAATTTCCGGCTGCTTATCGAACCCGTCGTCCCCATAATACAAAGTTTCCGGTGTCGGGACACCATTTCCAACTATACACGTTACGGGCACTCCCGGTGCAACCAAATCTTCAACCAAAGGCAAGATTCGTGTCTCGTAAGGGTGCACACCCTCTTCGAACCCGATATCTTTAAGAAACCGTGAAATGTCAAAAGACGAGTAAGTTGAATCTGATGTGACAACTAACAGTGTCTGTTGAGGAAATTGTTTTCGTCGTGGCATGAGCCATAAATTGCTTTCAGAACTCCGTTGCTCATTTCTGACCAGCAACGGGTTCACCAGTGGAACTCCCAGAGTGTTCCCAGAAGCAAAAGTTAACATCTCGTCAACCGTTCCACCCCATGGTGCGGACAACGCGATAAAATGTTTAATGTATTGTTTGCGCCATGAGGGTGGGTTACGGTTGAGGAGTTGGAGTGCGAACAGCCCTCCAAGACTGTGGGAGACGAGGATCACCGGGAGTCCGCCATTTGTGTTGCTTGCGTTTTCGATTAACTGCTTTAGGTTTTGGAGGTAAGTTGAGCCGACATCACAAGGATGTCCTTCGGATGCTAACCCGTAACGAAAATCATATGGAGCTCCGAAAAGATTCTCGGTATCTTTGTAGCCAAGTTGTTGTATAGATTCCACCAATGGTTCCATGTATGTTGTTATATGCCTATAGGGTTAAAAAGGTTGTTAACAATTGTATGTAACTCGTGCTATCAAACATTACAATTTATATGATACAAACTAAATTGTGTTAAATAAAATTAAAGGATTAAAATTACAAATTTGTAGTCGTTGTCTCAGATAGTGATTTTGACTTCTCTTAATTTAGAATTCTCTTAATTTAGAATATTTATAGTTGTTGTCTTCAATAACCATTAATCATGAAAAGGCCATTGGGAATTTGGAATATCAAGGTATACTATCTAAATTATCGTTCTAATACAAAGATAATAACCACCAACCCACAAATTAAATTCAAAAACTTAATTAATTTTATAAAAGCGGGCTATCTTAAAAAAATAAAATAAAATTCAAAGATTACATGATTAAAATAAAAGAAAATGTAAATTTGGGTTTACTTGAAAGAAGGATCAAGGTAGAGAAGCGATTGAGTAGAACCAAACTGAGACACTCTAGTCTCCACTCCGGGAGCATTTTTGTAATCATCGACATCTCGGTCATAGTAAAGCGTCATACGATCGGCAAAACACTCGGTCAATGGTGCCAACAACACGCCGACCTCGAACCATAGCCTGAACCACCCCCCCTCATCCTTCTTGAGCGGGTAGAACCGGTTGCACAACCAGCTAGTCCCCTTATACTCGGCCGTTAACCGGGCTTCTAGCTGGTTCCCACCGGCTCCAGGCACCAGGATCACCGGATACAGCCGATGGTTCTGGTGGCTGTGGTGATGGTTATCATTGATCGTTGCGCGACAAGTGTATGGTGCAACCGCCACCATCGTGGCGATAGCCATCGTGATCGTGGCTACACCGACCACCGTGCTCCCACCCATAGCACTTAGAGGGGGAGAGTATAGAAGGTGAGGTGAGACTTATGAGATGGGAAAAAAATGTGGATGTGAAAGGACGTGATATGTGCATGAATATGGTCCATTCAAAATTATCTTAACAACATATGTACAAACGAGAAGGTTCTATTTTATATATAATAATAATAATAATAATAATAATAATAATAATAATAATAATAATAATAATAATAATAATAATAATAATAATAATACAATTTATACATGGAGTGAAATTAATAGTGGCTTTTTAATCGTACTGATTCACCATAACTCGTCAAGATTATTCCCTATATCTTTGAATATCACTACTACAATTGTATAACAAGTCGGGCTAAATACAATATATATGTTTTCTTCGGCGGTATAAATTACTCTATGTGTCGCCGCCGCCACAATACACAACAACATTTCAATGTAAATTATGTTTTGAAACAAATTTGATCGAATATAAAACGTTCTCATTTGACGATATAATTCATGTTACACTAGAATTCACCCTCTGCAACTTGTGACGGGTCACGTTACTAGCTATAATTAAATTTTTATATTTTAATTTAATTGTCCATCTGGATGCATTTGCGGATTTGTTGAATATACCTTAGAGAAAATGCTTCAAAGATGTTAGAGTTAGTAAATTAGTCAAACATTAAACTATATAATACTTCATGATTATTCAAAAGAAAGTTTGTTTACATGCGTTCGTTTGTTCAATAAATAAATGAACATATTTAAGATTTTTTATTTGCATTTTAAATGAACGAAAAAGAACATAGGGCGCGTTCGTTCATTTGTGCTCATGAATATTCGATAATGTTTTGTTTATATTCGTTAACGTTTAATTATTTGTTTAGTTTTTAATGTTTTGTTTATTAACCTAACAAACTAGAAGTTTTGTCATATTCGTTAAAATGTGTTTTTATGTATTTAGATATTTAATGTTTAGTGTTTTTTTTTACGGAATCTCACTTGTTAACCTACCATGTTCGGGACTATGTCCAAGGTCGACTCCTCGACCACCATGAGACTTTACCACCTGATGCAAGGGAACTGGATGGAATCCGTAAACTCTCGTCCCTTGTCAGGTTTGAACCCGAAACTAAAGCGACCAAACTTGTTGCCCGCTTACCTTCTATTTCAATGTAAAAAGTTTAAATTAATGTTAAACAAGTTTCATATTAGAAAAAGTAAATTAGATGGAGTTTATGTCAAGTTTATACTTAAGGTGATTATGCCTAATCTTTAAGATCAAGAAAGTCAAATTTTATTTTTATTCCGTTACATGTTTGTGAACTGTTTATAAACAAGGAGGATATTATGTTGTTTGCTATACAAACGTACATAAACTAAGCGACGACTGGTTCAGGTCATTTACAACCGAGGAAAATATATATAAAACTCTTCGATGGTGATCTTTACCAATTTAAATCGATTGATTGTGAGTACCATATTTCTGTGATGTTGGCCAGTTAGTGTATCATGAATTCTGATTAAAACTGAACCTAATAATCTGAAAACCGACCATACATACTTATTTGGTTTGGTATCTAGTTAATTTGTTTTTTAACGTTCAAGAATCCGAAGAACACAAACCAAATAACCCGATTACCGTTTAAAGTAGATATTTATAGGTTAAAACTGGTTCAAGATTCAAGAAATAAGATTTTTTCCGTTCACAATATAATCAACTATTTTAGAAGAAAAATACCGTTAACGTTTATTTCAAATAAAAAATTAGCATTTTTCAATCCGTTTGATCGCTCAAATAAAACATAGGGCTTGGGGTATGCTTCACACGACACACGCACATATAAAAATCAGATATATTAAGAGCATAGATAAACAAAATAAATTAAAAAGAGTAGACAACAATACACGTACGATCGAAATATTTTGTTTGCCAATACAGAATGGAAATAATTTTATTGAAATTGAACTTTTCTTTGACATTTATTCTCATGTATATATATAACCAAAGAGGAAACGATCGAGTTGGGTTCTTAGTAGTAACGAACATCAGGTGGATCGAGCGTATTACATTTAATATGGTGGGGGTGACTTTTTAAGATTGGATGATGGTGGTTTTGGTATTGGTAATGGTAATGGAGGTAGTGGCACCGGTAGTGGAGGCAGTGGTACCGGTAATGGAGGCAGTTGTGTAATAGAGTGATCTTGTTGTTCAGACTCTGCAAGCATGGATAGTGATGATGGGCGTGGTTTAGGGTTGGGAGACGATGATGGAGATTTTCCGTGGGTGTATGGGGGTGGCGATGGTGGTGGTGGAGATGACTTGGGAGGTGATGGTGACTTAGGTGGTGATGGAGACTTTTGATGGAGGTATGGTGACTTAGGTGGTGGTGGTGGTGGTGATGGTGGAGATGACTTAGGTGGTGATGTAGACTTTTGATGGGTGGATGGTGGTAGTGGTATTGGTAATGGAGGTAGTGGCACGGGTAGTGGAGGTAGTGGTACTGGTAACGGAGGTAGCTGTGTCACAGAGGGATCTTGTTGGTCAAATTCTCCAAGTATGGATGGCGATGTTGGTGGCGGTGGTGGTGGTGACTTAGGAGGTGACTTCGACTTAGGCGGTGACTTAGGAGGTGACTTCGACTTAGGCGGTGACTTGGATTTAGGAGGTGGTGGAGAATTAGGATGGATTACAACAAACGTGAGTTTTGCCGACCACCAGGCGGAGACTTTTCCCGACAACTAGTTGTCGGTAAAGGTTTTCCCGA
>WOUH02000002.1:573453-589415 GCA_009936405.2 Stevia rebaudiana
TGTTACCGCATGGGGAGAATCAGTCCCCAGTAGTACTACCCATTATTACCCGGCCACCCAGCATAGTGTTAACGGTCTAGTAAGAACATTGAGGACTTTTGCATGGCATGTTTATAATTCATGAAATAACCCGTGGTCATTGTGTATTAACCTTAGCATGTATATGTAATCTCCCCCGTATTGTAAAACAGTAAAATATTAATTAAAGAGGGGCCGTGGACTCACCTTATCGGTAGATAGAGAGAACGAAGATACGAGAATACGAGACTAGAACTTCCACGCTTAGTATAACTCACGAGCGGGTTTAGCGATGATCCGGGAACTCGTATGGGTCTCTTGGTAGTGATTTTTGGCCAGAAGTGAAGGTAGAAATCGATTTGATGTGGGTTTTAGAGCTGAGCTCGTTGAGCTCCTTATATAGGCAGTTATGGGGCCGCTCGCGGCACGCGACGGACCTGAGTTCTTCTTCTCGCGTCATGCGAGCGAGTGGATAACGATGGAACGGATTGCTTGGTCACTCGCGCCACGCGACAACAGATTTTTGTCCACCCTCGCGCCACACGAGCGGTGGTTATTGGGTGGCAATGTTGGGTGCTGACACTTGGCTCATGGGATGGTTTTGTGGCTCTTGCCACATGTCCCTAGGCATGCCAGCACATTTTCTAGGGTAACACCTGCCCCGGGCACGTGTCCCGAGGCGCCACGTGTCCCGGGGTAGTTTAGGGGTCCGATCAGTGTTTTCGGGTAGCAGTTTTCACGTTTCCCGCTTCGTTAGGACTCCGTTTCGCGCACGGTTTTCGCCTACGTTCATTATTTTCCATTCCGCATCTACCCCATTGGTTTCATCTCCAAAGGAGATGTCGAGATTTTGAGCCTTTAGAACATTGTATAGTTATTTGCGTAACTTTTAAACCGTCGCTCAGACTAAAATTCTGATTACAGTTAAATTAATCAAAACTTAGAGTAGAATACAATGGTAATATTTAATTTACATAAATATTGAATTACAGATGGCGTACCGCCAATTTACAAATAGTCAAAGGTCGGAAGTTGATCGGTTGACTGCCGGAAAATGGCCAGTCGTTACAATAGTGTCCACGTGTCTAGTCATAGGATCAAGTTAGATAAACAACCAACATTTCTAACAACTTAACAATGAAGATCCCTCTTAAGGTGAACACTTAAAAGATTACTATTAATATTAAAAAAGACAACAATATCAAACAAGCTACTTAGCATATTTCTCTTAGATGTTAGGTTGTAAAGTTACAAGAGTAGAAGTCTAGGTACATTAGTTACATTAAGCGTGTTTATAGTATACTATGAGATATAGTTGTACGCTCATAGAGATCACAAGCTAAAACTATACTAAAATAAAAACTAACTTTATCTAGCCAGTATATAACATAGTATGACAACTCATAATACATTAACTACATGCTAAGAGAATACATACAAAAGTTGGCGCGTTACTCAAGTGTTAATAGTTGTTTGTAGGAAATCTTTTGATTATGTTAAGGAAACATTATTGTTGTGTCATCATAGAAGGAAATCTGTCACTCGAAAGTAACATGTATGATGTATGGCAGCAATGTCGGAAGTCATGTTCGGACATACCATAAAAGAGCATTCTCTTCGGCAGGACTTAGACTTTAGCAGTGAGTTCAACTTCAGTAATACTCTTCAGCTACCAATAGAATATACAAATAACCCATTCCAAGTTTTATCTTAGTGAGACAATAGCAAGGATTGATTATAGGAAGCCGCCTATCTCGATTGACCGATACTTATTTCTTACATATATTATACTACACTGCGATAGATGAAGTTTCCTATTGTGTGTTTGTAGTCAAAATACTTATTACTTTTTTAGATTTAGTACATAACTTAATGATACGGAATCTCATCATTTACAATACACAATCACATGACTTCAGTTAATTATTCCAATTGGGGTGAGGGTGAGCATTTGTCATGTAAGCTTTAAGCAGGAGAGAAGGGTGCCCACCTAGGCGAGGGTGAAGAGGTGTAATGAATGTGTGAGGGTGAGAGGGTTTTTAATCAATAATTAATCATTGGTTCTTTACAGTTTTCAAATGAGATAATTGTTAAAATTAAAATTCAAGTACAAATATATTAAGAAAACCTTTATAAAATTCTAAAAAAAAAACATAATTAAAAATTACTCAAATACTTCTGAAACTATAAGTCTTGGAACAAACAAAAAAATACATAATAATACTCCTTCACGCTGACTTCTCATGTGGTTCCTTTAAAGTTGTTTATGTAAGCTTTGTATAATGTCTTCGCTGCGAAGGTGAAAACTGTTTGCTTGTCTCTTAGTGTCACTGATCTCGACATGTTAATTTTCATTCGTGTTGTCATAGTGTTGGCAAATGACGAGACCTTTGTCTTCAAAATCATGTTATACAAAATCAAATAAACATACATTGCGTTTCTTATTTTGTTTGGCTTCCAAGCACGTGCATGGTTAATTATATGCGACATCTTTTAAAGAAACCCAAATGCACGTTTGATATCTTTTCTCGTATATTCTTGTAGCTTTTTAAAATAGTTGCGCATTTCATTGTCACCACCCATGGTTGTAAAAGATTTTACAAATGTAGCAAACTTAGGATAAATAACATCACTCAGCTAATATATGTATTTGTAGTAAGTGTCGTTACAAATAAATGAAGATACGAGTGCAATGTCATCTATGGGGTTGTTGAAAACCGTTGATTGATCGAAAACGTTGACATCATTTTTTGATCCAGCAAACCAAAAAACGCAAGTAATTAAACCCAGATATCTTGTGAGGTTATCGCCTCTAGCATAATGGTTGGTCTCGGGTGATCGCGTCTCCCTGGTATTGTCCTCATCAAGCAGTTGGGTAGTTATCCCACCCTCACTGTGTACAATCGATGTTGTCTAGCATACCGAGAAAACAATGTCCCTCATCATGAAACTCATATTTTTTAGTATCACTCCAACTCGGTCTTCGCATTTATCTCTCCCGGTATAGATGAATAAAATATATACATTTTGTAAATCTAAAATACAAAATATGTTTTAAAAATTATAACATTGCTATATGACTTTGTAAATTCAAAATACAAAAGTATTCAAAAAATTATAACATTGCTAAATGATTTTGTAATTTTAAAATAAAAAACACTTTTACAAAATCTATAAAAGAGGTCACGTTGCGTTTTCTCGGACATCTTTAAATAGTAATCTCATGAGTCTGCGCAAGTATCGTACAGAGTCTACCTCTTGCATAGTATTTTTGTTGGAAATATTCAAATTATTCCTCCACATGCATATGCACATATGCTTACAAATAGATTGTGACATGCTAAAACGACGCATAAATTGTGTCTTTATACATCGGATCATCACAAAAGTTATCTTGAAGAATCAACCTGTTGTCTCACAACATCAACCTGTTGTTAATCGGTTATATACTTAATTCATCTCTATCCCTAGAATTGGACGAATTTGAATACCATAGAGTCCGGATTTTCATCTCCAAAGAGTATGTGAATATATATTTTGAATGAGTTTGTGAGTGTGTGTTTAAATGGTGTTATAGTTGAGTATTTATAATAAACAAATAAAATATCTTTTTTTATTTAATCCACCCAACTACCCCACTTATCGGTAACATATCATCACCCCCAACGTTTAAAATATCTATTATATTTACCATATAGCTAGAAAACAAATAACACCAAACACTTCATTAAAATATCTATATATGTAATAGTGACGTGAAATTTTACAACAATGAATATTAGAAAAGGATTCTGGATTTTTATTCCTCCTTAAGCTAACATTGAGTCGCATAACAAGTAAACTTTAAACTACGTGGAATTGGTGAAGCGAAATAACGGATCTCACTTTTATTGAATGCAAATCGATCGTTGTAACATAAAACTAGAAGTGCTTCAAGTAACTAAACCACTCAATCTAGATCATAAAACTTGCTTTCTAATTCATCTTTAGATATCGAAATAAACGCATCCATTTCATTAGCAGGAAGACAGATACCGATTTCGAAATCAGCCGGTGAATCTTTACACGCGTTGACCGAAATAGATCCGTTGTAATCGATTGACGGAGTTTCATGCTTTTTCGGTTTCCCCCATCCAAAATCGACATCGTAAATCTTGATCTTCGGGGTTCCAGACACCCCAATCGTCGGCATTGGATCGTACGCTCTCTCGAGCCATGTTTCGGCATCTTTCATTAATGCATCCTTCTCATTTAGCGTCTCACTTAAAGCATTTCCAAGAACTTCAGCAGCGGTAAGAAATCCTTTTTCGCCTACTAAAAGCGAACTTCTTGTTGGTGTAGTAATACACGGTCCAACACAATTACCAAAATAAGTTTGCGGAAGTGGTGGATCGATTCGAGATCGCCAATCCACCGCAATTACAAACCGTTCTAGATCATCATCATCATCGCGCTTTTGTTTACCAACTCGAGCACGCGCTTTCGCTAAACAACTCCACACATAACCACACGCCACCGAAAACGACGATACATATTTAGGCGTTGGCACTTGAGTCGATAACCATTTCTTCAACCGGTTGATGTGAGTTTGTGTTACAACAACCGTGGCTCGAACTTTATCGGTCTCAAGATCAAGCTCGGGTAGCTTGTATCCCGCATCAATTGTCTCGATCCCCGGTTGGTTAAAATAAATTTCGTTTAGCGAATCCGGGTACTCGATCACTCGGTCGTAAAACGGCAAACATCCACTCGACAAGAACGACTCATCCGAACCATGTTTCATGACCGAGGTCCACGCGTTCAAGAAGTTGAACCGCGTGAGCGCGTCACCAAGACAGTGATGGTTCGTGAGCCCGATTGAGATTCCGACGTTCGGGAAAAGCGTTACTTGCACCGAGAAAACGGGTATGGTAACATGATCTGATACTTTTGATGGTTGGTCCAATTTAGGTACAAGTGGATAAAACTTGTTACATTCACGTGGATGATTTCCAGTAAAATTGTCAAAATCAAGATCAGATTCTTGTACCGTAAACGCGACCGAATCACCATCAACATAACGGATTTCGGGTTTTTTTCCGTTAAACGAACGATTTGAATTGGGAAACACAATCAAGTTTCCTGCAAACGGGAAGAAGTGTTGGAGAGTGATGGATAATGAGTGTTTAAGTTTGGGAATAATTTGTTCAAGAAAGTATGATTTAGGATGATGGAACTCGTAAAAGAAGATTTGATGTATCGGGAAGAAAAGTAACCAAACTGCATCGAAGAAATTAAGCGGTAGAGATCTGTCTCCGACGGTGGCAGACGGCGGAGATACGCGGCAGTTTTCAAGAACGGTTAACATATCAACGGCGGCGTAAGCTGAATCGGTTTTCTTGATCGGTGTATGTCAATATTCCTAACTTCGTACGCTATATCAAGGACACCAATCAGCAGATGGGATACTCAAAAATATCAAAATAGAGTCATAATAAAATAAGTAGCTTTCTTTTCACGTACGTAATCTGAACAGGGTCTAGCGAGCAACGGTGAAACAAACGTCCTCTGATGTGCGAAACCTGTGGAATAGGTAAACCTTCTCACCCCATCGAAACCAAACCCGGGATGAATTCTAAAATGGCCCCCGTGGAATAGGTAAACTCTCCTCCCCTCTATCGAAATCAAACCCGGGATAAATACCAAGTTGACCATTCACCTGGTATTCACTTGAACTGCTCAAAGTGATATTCGAACTCATAACCTCCACATTAAAAGCTGAGGCTCTTATCTGAATCGAGTATTTGTAACAACGAGCTTTCTTCTTTCCTGACTTTACTTCGGTTTTGTAATCCCGTTGATAAACTATCTGAATCTGAATCAGACAGATCATTATCTGAAACAGTTTCAAATTCATCTTTTTTAGTTTTCATTTGTACTTCAATGGGTCCCAATTCTTCCCATTGGGTATCACTATCCTCTTCCTTTTTCGATAAATTACCATTTTTAAAACAAAAACGACCGCCAGATGGAAAAATATGATTGGATTCTAGCTTCACACCACGCCAGATGGAAAAATATATAGATCACTCACAACCATTTTAAAAAATTATTAAAATAATATCATTACATTTTCTCTCTTCAATTTAATTTACAAAATCACTCCATTTTCTCTCTCATTCTCTATACATAGAGAATCTACTACTTTCTCTATATCCATCCACTAACAACCACTTTCAATAAATTTCTATAATATAGAGAATATACTCACATTTTTTTTAGAGAACCAAATGTGAATGCTCTTAGTAGGTTGTCATGTCATTGTTATCATCTCTCAATATATTGTCACATTTACCCTCTCTCAATTCTTATAACTTGTAATAGAACCTCTAAACTCTCACCCTCACACACACACAAGTCAGGTTGATACGCGGTTTCAAAACGCGCCTACGGTCTACCTAACCCACACCTAATCTACCCGATCTATGTGCCACTTACCATGGGAGAACCCGTGGATGAACCCGGCGATAACTCGCCATCAACATCGTCCACCCTATGTAAGATAATAAGATGTGAATTTTTCGGACTGTGAGACTGACAAAATTTATGCATAAAACGGAGAAATGAATAAAGAAAAAATAGATAATAGAAATCATTTTTGCAATTGAATTACAGAGAGTGTGTGGTGCAAAACATAAGTGACTTTCTGTCAACTCAACTTATATGTACACTCAATAACATTATGACAATAAGGCCATATGTACACTCAATAACATTATGACAATAAGTATACCTGGTGTGGGCTTCGGGAGGGAATGGGGAGGAGCGGCCCCAATCGGGAACACCGTCCCCCCGAACTCGGGATTCAAATTTTCGAGGAGAACTCACCGAGACTCACCGAATGGTGGGAGAAAGAAAAAGGATGGGAAAGGGAGAAAGTGGGAAGAAATGAGGAAAAGTGTGACGATACCCAGTGAAATGAAGAAAAATATGAAAAGCTTATGTAGTGCTGACGTGGCAATGGGAAGAAGTAGGAAGGAGTGAGAGGACTCCTTGTGGCCTAATAATGAAATCAATGATGAAGAACCTAATTTATTTATTTTTTTTACCTTTTATTGTCTTACTATTATTTTAAAATTTTATTTTGTCAGTCACTCAGTCTTACTTGAGAGATGTTTTTCCTTCTTAGACAGAAGGTATGATTCAAACTCAAATAAGTGTAAATTATTCGGTTAATTAGTCTAGGTTTAGGAAGATTTGTCGTTTAAAAATTATACATAGAGTTCTAACTTTAACATCGTTTAGAAGTGGTGGATTGGTAAAAAAAATATTTTAATGAAAAAAAAATTAACTTGTAGATAAACGAAACAACAGTTTTGAATTTTTTGACGAAAGTTTGTTCATGTTTGTCTCTTTAATTAATGGATGAAAAAACATGAAATTTTAGTATTATTTTTTCAGTTCAACATGTACACACACCTTGTTTGATCATTTATGTACAATTATGTTTGTTTGCGAACACTAGTTTTATATTTGTTAATTTACCATTAAGATTATTTTATCACATGTTAATTGAATTCCATTACTATTAATATTCGAGGTTGTAGGTGCCAGGTGGTAGCAAGTTGTTATTACTGTTGATTGTTGGGTAAAAAATATGACTAAAAGTGTTAATAATGTCGTGTATTGTTTGTTGTGTTATAGTAGGCCATTAAATCGACTATATCACCACCATAATTTGTAAAAACCATCTTAGTATTGACAGTTACTTTGAGCATGTGGAAGTTTAAACCTTTGGATACTCCCCCTGTTTAGATTTTTATGAGGTTAACTTCCTTTCAATTTTTTTAACGACTAATCTATTCTACTTTGATTCTACTCCAAACTAATCCGATTCATGTTCAGGATTTGAACCTGTTAGCTGATTGCCTCATGTATCTTGTTCTTATGATCCGGTCAACGGGTCCGTTATATCCATTATTTACGATCAAACTTTTGGAAGTTGCAATTACAAATTGCCTACAATCAATCACAAAACACATTTTACACTAGAAATGGGCTGGCCCATATGCTTTAGGCCATGGGTCCATATATTTTTTGGGCTTTGGCTCTCTTTAGGGCCCAAATTCGGTAAGGGTTTTGTTCCAAAGTCAGTTTAATCTCCAATTTGTCGGGTAACTGTTTAACCTATAAATACTAAAATGGAATCACTGTTTAATGTTTCAAAGTCAGTCATCTTAAAATCATGTCCATTTTACAGTGTTTTCTTTGGCCATATATTTTATTTTGTATTCAACTCTTTTGTTCCATGTTCAATTCTAGATATTTTTCATCATCGTAATATGTCATATTCAGGTTATAACAAATAACTAAAGTCAAATACAAATTCATAAAGCTAATTATTATAAATGTTTCTGTTTTGTGACTTAGTTTAGCTCTCAACTAATGAGTCTGATTCATATTTTGTGCATTGCCTAGTAACTGCAATGTTCATAACACTAAATCAGAAATGTCATTAGTATTTTAAAACAAAGTATTTATACAAGGTGATGCAAGTGATCACTCAAACACTTATATTTCTTTTTTTTTTTTTTCTTTTCTGAAAAGGGCCTCAAAATTAGATAAAGATTAAACTTTAAGGGCTATCTGTTTAGCTCTTAATGCGACTCTTAATAATTCAGACCTCTGGTTCAACATTTAATGGTTCAGACTCTTTGTTTCACGAGCATATCAGAATGATTCAGACATTTGCCTCAGAATGGTTACGCATTATACTCAGTCTGAATAGTTAAGACATCTTATCTGAATTGGTCAGACATTTGTCTCTGAACGATTAAAAATTATATTGGCTCTTAATGAATCTGACCTATTACCGGATCAACACTTAATGATTCAGACCTCTAACTGATTCAGTACTTATCCATTCAAAAGTTATCAAACTTAACAACCCTTTATTCATTTTTAAATAATGAACAAAAATCACCCAAAAGAAAGTTTAAAACTTGATCAATCTTTAAATGCAGAATCCAATTCATCCAAAAGAAAGGTTAAAACTTG
This sequence comes from Stevia rebaudiana, assembly GCA_009936405.2. Taxonomy (NCBI): domain Eukaryota; kingdom Viridiplantae; phylum Streptophyta; class Magnoliopsida; order Asterales; family Asteraceae; genus Stevia; species Stevia rebaudiana. Next base: position 582,508 of record WOUH02000002.1, read on the forward strand.
ACCAATCTTTAAATACATAACCCAATTCATCCAAAAGAAAGATTAAAACTTGATCAATCTTTAAATACGGAACCCAGTTCATCCAAAAGAAAGATTAAAACTTGATCAATCTTTAAATACAAAACATAAATCATCACAAATAAAGACTAAAACTTGATTAATCTTTAAACACAGAACATAAATCATCCAATAACAAGATTAAAACTTGATCAATTTTACCAATAATGCATTTAGATTAAATCTTACTTTATTCAACGGATGAGAAAAATTCATGTTCTGTGAATACGTAAGCTGATTGTCAACGTTTATCTAGTTAGTTCAAGATCAGAACGAAGTTCGAAAATTTTCGCGTGTTTGTTTCATTTTTCACATTAAAAGCATTGTATTGTCTTGCATTTGAAAAAAATAATAATAATTTGCTTCAAGTCATCTTCTTCATCTTTAACTTTTTAAAACCTTGGTTCATATTGAATCGATCCGTATCATACAACCTACTTCGGTATCCGGATTTTAACTCTCGAATGAAGCATGTTGCGTTAGACAACAGAAAAAGTTTCAGGATGATTTACGTCATTTAAGTCAGTACATATACGTATTCAAGGTTATGAATGAAATCATTTAAGCATTCACGAAAACACTTAGCTATTCTGTTACATAAATTTTACTTGCATACGTAGAGATTCCGGCAGAGAAAACAAGGAACTTTCTGTTTAAAATTGAAATTCCTTTTTCATAGAGATGTAGCAATCTCTAACCATGCAATATATTCTAATAAAGTTTTGCTTAAAAAAATATTTAACACAATGTTTCAAAGTACTAATTATATCCTAATTAAACTGTTTAGACAAAAAAAACGTTTAGAAATCATTAAAAGTAATTATTATTAAGTATATTATGACATCCGTGCTCTTAATTATATAACGACACATTTTATTACGCAGTGAATCTATATCTATACTATATAATAAATCAAAATAAAATTGATAAGTTGTCAACCATACCTTAATTTTCTCAAAAATTGACACTTGTCACTTTTTCCAATATAAGATTATCATATGTGAAGAGAGAAAATATTGATTAATTTTTGTTTATAAATTTTAAATGCCAAGCATGATATTCTCCTATAAAATAGAACTGTTTCAAGCTAGAATATACATATATAATTATTAAAGCTTAAACATAAAAGTTACATCAAAGGTTCATATTAGATGGGTGAATATGTTCTCTTTTGCGTGAAAAAATATTTTGGTAAAAAAAAAGTCATTTTATTATTTAGCAAAATGTATTAAATTTGTATTTTTTTATGATACACATTATTTTGTGATACACAGGTTTTAAACCCAGTATGATTATATATGTATTTGTAATTTTTTTAGTAGTAAAACTTATTTCAATTATGTAATTTATAAAAACAGTATAAAATTATATTATATTTTTAATTAGCAAAACTCAAACACCTGAGATTAAACGGATTACCTTGACGGTCACCCAGCTCGTGCTCACTCAGGTACTACTTGCTAGTCGATTTGCCGGTATGATGTTCCAACTTCACTTGTAATGATGAATCGATTTTATAGTTTTGTCTTGTTTTCCTTTTTGATATATTTTTCATTTCATTTCATTTTCGTGTTCTAGATTATTTTTCTCCCACAATGTTGGAAAACTATAATCATTTTATGAAATCAAAATAGAAAAAAATAGCATGTGTAACCAACACAAAAGAGCATTTAGTATTATCATTGCTACCGCTCCGATTGCCATGATTGTCATCAACGTCTATGGATGTTATTTCTTTTGCAACAATTAATTGTTTATTTTTGTATTAATTGTTAATCTTTTTAACATATTAATTATGCATTCATCTATACACACGTACTAAATCAGAAAACAGTAATGAACTAATGCATGTGTGTAATGTGTTTTTTTCTTTAATTTTCTCTCTTATTTCTCTAAACCTATCCAAACCCGGCTAGACTGAAAAAAAAAATAGGATGAAAGAATTTGAGTCAATCTAAAGCTCTCAAAAAATAAAATAATAAATAAGCTGAAGGTTTTACAAATACGAGCCAAACTCAATTTGTGTACAAATTCGATTGGGATATTAACTTCTTAAGAAAAAAAAAGTTGCATATAATTTTGCTAGATATAACGAACAAAGCAAAGATATCTTATGATTTTTAATTTTAAAGTTTTCAACTCATAATTGTATTGATCCCAAGGCCCAACCCAATACAACACTCACGTATTGGGCTCATCGGGTTCGGCCATTAGAGATCCAAATACTAAAGCTAAAAACGGTTATTAATAAAGGGAAATATAAATATTTTATTTCTCAAACATTAATATAATAAAATACTTTTTGGGGACAGAAAATAGTGTACAAGATTTACAAAAAGTTAAGACAATATGATTACAATGATAAAAGTGTCTTATCTAATGGACAAAACATATATATTATCCAACAAAAATACGGATGCACCAGAGGCATGCCCATAAGAGACAAACATCATTGCATCATATTTGTTACAATTTCGTCATTGCCTTCAGATCTTACCGACACTTCTCATTCTATTTGACTAAACACAAAATACTTTACAACTTATAAAATATTTCTATTTTTATGTCATTTTCTGAAAACTAAAAAAAATCAAAATCGGTTATGAACTTATGATTGTTGTTTTTTTTACTAAAGAAAGGACATGTATTGAAATGTATACAAGTTGGTATGTGTCATGTTTGAGTATGTATCAACGTAGATTTTCAATCAATTTATCAATTGTTACACGTCATTACATGTTTGTATATATTCTATGTATCCGAGTATATCTGTATGTATATCTATGTCTCTTCAAATTTATATCTATGTTGTCGCTCACATGTATGTGTTTACACACGCATATGTTCATATTTATGAACACTAAAGAATAATCGGTACCATGTTTTCTGCTTAAAGGAGTTCAACAATTTGTAAAGGAAAATGACATTTAATTTTAAAAAAAATGTAAAGAATTACATTTCTTGCATTCTATTGGTATATTTGTATTTAACAAAGTATTTTAAAACTTAAAACAACACAACATTCTGTTAATGTTTAAACACAATATTTTGTAACTAAAAACAACATGACCTTTTGTATATGTTTGAACACAATATTTTATATACATAATTAAAACATTATTTTACCAGCAACATTAGAAAAACGAAAATATATAGAAGAAAAATCAGATCAATAAGCTGAAGAAGAAAATTACCAAAAACAAAGTTGGAACAAAAACTATATGAACAAACAGATCAAACCTAATGTTTTTTACCATGTTTGCTACCAACATGATGAATCCAACCAAATCCTTTCAAAGCTTTTGTAATCTTCACCAGATTTGGTTTCCCCATTCCTAAATTCATCTTCCCAGTTGATAACTTCAACGCCTTTAAGCAACACAACTGACCATTGTTCATGAACTCATCTTCATCATCATCTTCTTCATCTTCATGTTCATCAAAGTACTTGAATTCACTGTTCTTCTTGTTCTTGATAATTGTCTTCTTCTCCTTGATCATGGATTGCTTTCTGTTTTTTGATTTTATGCTTGCGTCATCTTCTTCATAAGATTCCCAAAGTGAATCCATACCTTCTTCACCTCCTGATGAGTTGTTTCGTTCTTCGAACAATTTGCATGCTAACGTGCGCTTCCATTCCTTCTCTTTCCTCATCGATCCGTAGCTCCCGAAGCTGCTAGAAGAATCTGATCTCCATGAATTTTGAACGGATTTTTTATCATCGCTGGAAACTGATATCGCCGACGATTCTAGTTTCTGTAATACTCGCCGGACATGCGATCCGGTTTCGTTCTCCTTCGTTTCAATCGCCGCCGTTGATTTTGATTGATTGGAGAGTGAATTGCAAACGGTTTTTTCATCTTCTCTGGTAGATGATACCTTCACCGGCGCTAATTTCTTCAATTGTCCGGTAACTTCTTCGATGTATGATCTCCTTATGTTATCATTCATCTCATTCGACGACGTTGGATATGATATCGTGGAGAATGAATTTCGAACGGATTTCTTACCTTCGCCGGAAGATGATACATTCACCGATTTTAATTTCCGTAACTCTCCGGCAAATTCTTTGATGTATGATTTTGCGTTCTCGTTCATCTCAATTGACGCCGTTGAGTTTGATTTCACGGAGAATGCATTTTGAACGGTTTTTTCTTCTTCGCCGGAAAATGCTACCTTTACCGGCTCTAATTTCTGTAATTCTCCGGCAATTTCTTCGATATACGATTTCAATTCGTTCTCCTTCATCTCAATCGCAGGCGTTGCATCTCCAATTGATTCACAGCTACCGAAGCTGCTGGAAGAATCCAATCGCCATGGATTTGATTTCACAGAGAACGAATTCTCATCGGATTTCTGATCTTCGACAGAAATCGGTCTAGCCATTGGCTCTAATTTCTGGAATTCTCCGACAACTTCTTTAATCTCCACGGTAGAATCTTCAAATCGATCCAATTCTTCAAACAGTCTCTCTAAGCTTCTCTCCTTTTCCGATTTCGCAACCGTTTGTTCATCCTCTCCATCACCGACCGTCACCAACGGCGGATCACGAAACACAATTTTAAAAATCTCAAACTCTTCAAAATCAAGGAACTCATCATCTTCATCAACGTCATTCATCTTCGATCGAAGCTTATCCACCATTGTCTGAACAAACCCAAGCTTCGACTGAGGGAAAGTGGTAGCAATGACGGAAAGGATGAGGACAATTGATGTGGTGAAGAACAGAGGGGAGATGAAGAAGATGAATTTGAACAGGTATGGAGAGAAGAAGATGAAGTAGGAGAAGTAGAGAGGGTGGGAGACGATAATTGAACAGAGAAATGATAGATCGTGGAAGAAGACAGTTGGGATGAATGAGTTGTTAAGTTTGCAAGTGGAAGAGAAACACAGCTCATTCGCCATTGTTGGGTTCTTATGATCAGAGGAAGCGATAATAATGGCGGAAATTATAGAAAATTGGTGGGAGATGGAGAAGACGACCGGAAGACTTGAGTTTTGGTTTTGAGAGTGAGTGAATGCGGCGTGAATAAAGGGAGTAGGATTGAAGTGCGACAATTCTTCGGTTGTTTGTTTTTTAATTTGCAAAATACATGCTTTATGAATATTTTGTTAGGCGTTACATATAAATTAGTTATTTAGAAAATGTTTTCGGATTTGTAATTTTTTTTAGAGACACACGTCTTTATAATCTTACTAGCTTAATAGTAATTAATATTTAAAATTATTTTATTGAATCATGGCATATATATATATATATTAAGTTATTATGTTATGAATACATAAAAAAAAAAATTTTCTTAACACGTTTAAAAATATAAATTATGTTTTAATATTTTAAAATTATTTATTATAAACTTTTTAAATACAAATTTCTTAAATGTAGTTGATCATTATACAGATTAAATAAACGTCAAATTTAAAATTTAAACAGAGTAAGTACGGTTTTCATATCTGATATTTTCAAGACTTAAACAGTTTTAATCCACCCTTAAGAGTTTTTGTCTCTAACTTTTCAGGTCTTAACAATTTTCGTCATTAAACCTTTACTGGAAAACTGTTAAGACTTAAAACGTTAGGGACGAAAAATGTTAAGACTTGAAACATTAGAGATGAAATATTTTAAAACTTGAAACGTTAAGGATCAAAATTGATAAGACTTGAAACGTTAGATACCGTTTATGTTATTGGTGGACTTAAACTGTTAAATATAGCAACTAATGGATAAAAATTACAGTTTACTTTTTTAAATGTATAAGATAAATATTTGATTAGATAATAGGAAATTTAAATGTATTTTATAATTTAAGATAATATAAAAAGTATAAACGAATTCAAAATATTAATCTGATTAATTTAAATAAATAAAAAACTCTAGAAATTTTTAGAAAATGTCACGTGTTATTTTTTGGAATGTTTTATTAGAGTTAAAAGATTTGATTAAAACACGTGTATTTGGAATTCCTTATTAGAGGTAGAAGATTAGCTTAATACACGTGTATTACACGACATTAAGTAATCAACACTTAAAATTTTCAATATTTAATCATTGCATATATATATTAAGTTACGATATTGTAAACACCAAAAACAAATAAGTATTTGGCACTTTTATAACTATAAATTATGTTTCAGAGAATTAAAATTATTCATTAAAACTTTTTAAAATAAATTACTTAAACTTAGTTCATGATTATACAAATTAAATAAAAGTTAAATTTAAAATTTAAATAGAGTACACTACGGTTTTCATCTTTGAGATTTACAGGACTTAAAAGTTTCATTTCACACTTAACAGTTTTCGTTCCTAACGTTTCAAGTCTTAACAGTTTTCATTATTAAACCCTTAACAGAAAATTGTTAAGACTTGAAACGTTATAGACGAAAACTGTAAAGATTTAAAACGTTAGGGACGAAGATTTAAAAAACTTGAAACGTTAGATATGATAATTGTTAAAGCTTAAAACATTAAGTATGACTACTATTAACATATTAAAATTATTTTTAAAACTAAATCTACTTTATAGATTAAGATAAAAGAAAAAATAACATTGTGGTGTTGACAAGTGTCATTATTTGTAATCATTTATTAGAATTAGATTAGATAGATATCATATTTATCTATTTTTACATTAAATATATTTGATATATTTTTCAGATACAAAACTTTTAACTTAATTTAGTCTGACATTGTACCGAATAAACGTTTAGAGGTTTTCAGCTAAGCCTTAAACCCTAAAGGAGAGTTCTAAAATTAAATCCAAAAAACTAATGGGTTATTGGATTTAAATACTCCCAACTATTACCATTTGGCCGCTGGCACTCCCAACTTCAAAAATAGCCCCCACCAC
>WOUH02000002.1:596626-609819 GCA_009936405.2 Stevia rebaudiana
GGTGTCAGCCCAGTGGCCAGCCTCCCCCCTACCAAACGGGAGGTCGCGAGTTCGAGTCCTACTCGGCTCGAAAAATCCTGCTGAGGAATAACCATCAAGCAGCTATGGGGCTAAGCTAGCTTGGGGAGGGAGATCCCTCCCGCGGTCAGGGGTACCGTGCATTTACCTTTTTTTTTCTTTTTTTTTACTATAAGACGTCTTCTTAGCATAAGCTCACACATATATGAAAAGGGTAGGCACTAAAACAAAAATAAACCTTTTTATAAATACAATGTCACATATAAAAAGTTTGTGTTATAATATTTTATGGTAATATGTTAATTGTTATTCTTTCACCTTTATATACTAAGAAGATTGTTAAGACTTTATTTGACCTAGTACATAATTGATTTTTTTTTCTGTAAATTGAAGTTAACTATATTCAAAGCTGACAATCAACCAGGGGTTAACATAAACAACTTTTCAATAACTAAACAATTTATGATAGAACCAAATGTTAAAAAATGTAAAAAGACTAAAATAGCAGTTTTGGATTTTTTTTAACCTATGACGGAATCATACATGCACGAGTAATAATGATTCATTTTAGTTAGTGGTTCCATATTAGTTGGTGGCGACGAGTGGTGGTAGTGTCAAGGTTAGACCAACGAAGACAACGATGGGATGACGGATGTGACGATGATGAGTGATTAGAGATTCCAATTCGTTTAGTTGAATATGTTCACAATTTGAAAGGAATAATTAATCCTTAGGTGAGATTTGATGAAATTAATTCAAATTCAGTCGGTCAATCTAACATATTTTATGAAAATGGAATTCATAATTTCACATTCAATTTTGTTAATTTCTAGTTTTCTACGTACGAGCCAAACACACCCTAATTTTTTTTCAAATGTATTTAAAACATATTTTTAACATTAAAAGTAAATCAAAGTTAAACTTTATTCATGAATCTATCACGCCTAAATTTAAACACATCGATTTTGAAAAAAGCGCTTATAATTCACCTTTTTTCAAAACTACAGTTGTCATCGAAGAACAGTAGCAATTCGCAGGTTCAGTCTACCCCCACCGTTTTCATCGTTCTTGATTCACTCACAAATCACAAACTTCTGGTGATTCAAATCTTCTTTCATACCACAATTGGTAAACCATCACAATGTATTGCTTACATTATTGGATCTGAAGAGTTACAGCAATTTTGAACTAACAATCAACGGCAATGGGAGTGTTAACAGAGTCGTGGTGTTTCTGTAATGGCGTATGCAAGTCGGAGAAAACCAAATCCTCCATATTTTCCGGCAAAGGTCCGTCCATGGTTCGAATTTCCACCGGCACCGGGTTTCTCATCCACCGGAACCTTCTTCTTACCACTCACGCCATCCTTCCCTCCGTCGCCGCTGCTGAGACCGCCGAGATCCACCTCCAGAACGGTGCCCGCGCTTCTCTTTTTCCCGACAGGTACGCACAACGTCGGTCGATTATATTTGTGTATATGTGCTATTTGATCGAATTTGATACTGGTAATCGTAGGTCTGAATGGTAGAATTCAAATTTGTAAACCCTAAAAAGTTGAAATTTGTTCCAAAACCCTAACTTGCTTACTCTATAATGTGAATTTAGTTCAATTAAGGATATGAACTTCCGCCCTAAACTTCAATTTCATAGTTTCCCCCTTTCTCTTTACAAATAGGGCAAATTGAACTTATTTAATTTGAATTTGTTTAATTGTATCATGTTTGGAAAAGTTTCGTAATTGCAAGTAAATTGAGCTTGAAATAGTACATTGCAGACATTATTGATGTTCCAATTTTTAACATATGTATTTCATTTATTCCTATGAAGAACAGACATTGTGCTGTAGTTTATTACTATCATTATTATCATTAATATTATTGCACGGTTGTTGCTATGATCCTTGTAACATATCTACCCAATAAATTGTAAATTTTAGTTAACCAATATTATTATACAAAAGCATACACTCGTCGATTAACATTTTTCACATGACATCAAATCAATAACAGGTTCTTCATCACTAGCTCGGTTCTTGATCTAACCATAGTTGGGTTAGATGTCGTGGATCTAGACTCAAATATCTCGGGTCAACACTCACACTATTTGAAAACATGTTCAAAACCGAATCTGGATTTCGGTCGTATGGTATACCTTTTAGGTTACACTGACACAAATGAGCTAACCGTTGGTGAAGGAAAAGTGGTTATAGCCACAGACAACCTCATAAAAGTCAAACCCGATGGTCAAATCTGGAGCCCCGGTTCAGCCGGTTTTGACATACACGGTAATCTTTCGTTCATGGTTTGTGATCCCTATGAAACTCGCCACGTCACCAACCACAAGATCATCATCAACATCGTCTTCAACTTCATCTGGTGAAAAGAGTTCTTTAATGCAATTTGGTATCCCGATTTATATAATTTATGATTGGTTGAATCAGCATTGGGAAGGAAATCTTGACGATTTTATTATTAAACCGAAACTTCCGATCATTCGGTTAATTTCAACAGCACAGAAAAGCGAGCACTCGTGTTCTTCGTTTACCAGAAAACAGGTTTTTAAAGTGACTGAAAACGATTCTTACCAAGATGAAACGACACCCGTTGATCCACATCTTAACCATGGTACAACTCATGTACAGGGGATCCCAACTCCCGAGATTTACGATTCGCCAAAATTAACCTCCGAACCATTTCGGAAAACCGAAAAAAACCCGATTCCGTTATTGGATATCAACTTCCCACCAAGGGCAATTATGGGAAACAAAGAAGTTTCTTTGATTAATAAAGAAAAGTCAAAGTTAAAGTCAAACCCGTTAGTGGAAGGTGAGATTGATTCAACGGGGTCTGTAAACGGGGCCCACAGCGAGGTTCAGTCATGTGCGTCTCCAATCGAGTTAACTCAGGGGCAAAATGGGTATTCCAGTGAAGGACAAACCACAATGTACTCTGCGGAAACCGCCGAAAGTCATAACTACCCGAGCCCAAAACAAGGCCCGTTTAATCAGCAACGGGTCGGGAGGAGTCAGAGTTGTGTGAATTACAACAGATGGGGGCCCGTTTCGGTCCAGAAGAACCCGATTGCACGAAGAGGTACATATGGTTATTCACAAGGTACAACTTCACAAAGGAGTAATGACTATTATAGCCCTACTGTTTCTTCAATTATGAAAAAACAGAATAACTCCGAGCGGTTGCCTAATAAGCAGAAACCGAATGCAACCCGTTCATCGCCAAAATGGACGTTTTAGGTTCGTTTTTGAGGTATGTGTTTCGGTTTTGAGTATGATGGAAGGATTATAATGTAACTACTTTTACAGGGTTTAAATTTAAATGTGCAGTTTAATTTATAGTCCAATAACCGAATTATTGATTTTTGGTTTTGTATAAATCTAAATCAAGAACCAGTTTTTAAGAGTTTGATCATTTATATAGCGCAAATACCATAAAAAAGCAAGATAGTTTCTGTTTATTCTCACAGAAGTTATTTAACAACGTTTTACACATGAAAAACCGTCACACTTTCTGTTTTTTCTTATAAAAGTACCTTAAGTAAATTTATTTCATATTTAAAAAAGGTCACAATTTCATTCAATTTTAACATGTGAAAGGGCTATAAAATGCGTAAAAGTTGTTGAGGGACTTTTGTAAGAAAAACATAAAATATGTTTAGTTTTTTATGTGTAAAAAATTGTCATATGGTTTTCGTCAGAGAAAACAGAAAGTATGTTGATTTTATACGCTATCATCTCATTTGACACAAAAGAGCCCAATTTAATCATCTTACAAATATAACCAAAGTTTTCATCATCATCATCGTCTCATTTGACACAAAAGAGCCCAATTTAGGACCAACTAACCAAATGTTATCCGATTTTTGCAATAAACACAACATTCATGTCGAGCAAAGATACTCAAACGATTAATTGAAAATGATACCAAAAACATTAGCATAGACAACATAAACTCAAACAATATCATTCTTTGATCTTAAACATCAAAAAGCCTCTAGATCAAGAACGATGGCACGGGGAAGACATGGCACATCACCACCACCTGAACTCGTGTTAAACCATCCAAGATTCTCTAACAACCCCGCGAACAGATTTCCAACACCATAAGACGCGACTGACACTAATACCGCGATAATAATGTAATATACCACCATCTTAAAGTAGTCACAAACCGTGCACTTATTGTTGTAAGCCTTGATCATTGTCAATAACACGACACATATATATGACACGATTGCAGTCACCATGAGTGAAAAGTCCTTACCATTGGTTTTGTAAAATGAGTACCCGTATGTAACTGGTGGGACCAACCCAAATACGAGGAAAGATAATATTGCGTAAAATGCGTGTAGTGGGAAATGGTTTACTTGTCCAAGTAGCTCTTTGTACTTTTTAGTAGCTGATTTGGTTGTTTGTTGGCTTGAGTTGTACTTGTAACAATCGGTTCTAAGGTCCAAAAGCTGTGGATTAGACATTTTTGTGAGTAAATGTGTCGGTTTAAAGTGTTGTAAGATGATTAAATACGAGGCGAATTAACGTACATTGTGTCCGATGATGAAAACCCCACCGATTAGATTCGCAAGTGCCATAGATACAATGCACACTATAGAAAAATCGAAACAATGTTTCTTGTTAGGATATGATATAGAGGACTTAATAAAACATAATAGTCAATCAGCTGAAGAAGGTTTAAAAAAATTAGGGGTATACAGAAAACCGAATTAACAGAAAATTGAATTAACTGAAACATAATTAAATTAATTGAACCATACAAAAAGCTGGTGGGCTAGTGTAATATTTTTATGAAAACAACAATAATGGGACGGTTATGGTTAACAAGGTTTTCAATTTTTCATACCCATCATAACCGAACTGATTTAATGCAATGGTGAATATTAGGATATTTTGAATTATGGCTTTATACAATACTCTTTTGAAATATTACTTTGTTTAACGTATACACAAGTTACTATTGAATATTTAGTAATCTAGTTTTATTAATAGCGAAATTGCAGCTCATGTTTTAAGGGGATTATACGAGCTAATACACTTGTTGGGTTAACTTATTACCATCCTTATGCATTTGATTTAATATTATAGAATTCGTATTTTTAAAGTTATTAATCTGGCTAAATTATATTGTTATGAGCTATTTTTAGTTAAGCTCAAACATTTCAAGACCAAATCAGGATAACGATTAACAGACTTATCACCAACATAATCGGTTATGGTTATCATTTTCGTTTAACCGAGATCTTGATTAAGGTTTTAGACCAAATAAAAGGGGTGTAAACGAGTCAGGCTTTAGCCCGAGCTTGTCTAAGTCAAGGTCGTTTGTTTAACTTTAGAGAGCTAGAGCGTGATTTGTTTTAAAGTCATAATTTAAAGCTTCAACCTGGCATATTAAAGCTTTATTTTTAAAGTTTGACCTCGGCTTGTTTAAAGTTTTATTTTACAGCTTAAGCTATGTTCATTAGTAGTAAATTTTCAAAGTCGGGTTTGATTCGTGTAGACCGAATCAAATCTCAATCACTTAAACAAAAACGAATTAAAACTTACATGCAACGGCATACGATGCAGCGGCAGATGCTACGACACTTAAGCTTGCAATCACCTCCGTTAAACCTCCATAAACAATACTCTTTAAAATCTCTACAAAAACACCCTCGTAACCGATTGATCTTCCTCTAGATTGTGCAACAACTACGATTTCTACATTATAAACACCCGCGTTTACAAAAATAACAAATTATAAATACACGCTTCGACTTCATTATATGGTTCGGATTCGAGTACTTACCCGGTGCATTCTCAACAATGATCGTGGTATCACTGTCTCCTCTAGAGTTGGAAGACTCGGGAAAATCCGAAGAAAATAATCGAAAACTGTCTGCAAAATAAATAATTTATTCACATTGTCACTTCATATCTGAATTAACATATCACAACATTTCAAGATTTAAAGTGCACTTTCTGTGCATATTAAATTTTCTAAAGTTATTAAAAATACATGAAAACGATACATTAAAGCTTTAAGTTTGTCTAAAACACATGTATTTCTTAAAACATTCAGTATTCCATTAATCAAATTTTATGATGTGGCATCCTAACGAATTTATTTGAAAGAAAATTATTCATCTTATTTTGATAAAAACTATATAAAATTATTAATTTGTTTGTAAAAAATCTAAGAAAGAGGTAAGAAAGAGGGTTACCATACCAAACCGATTCCGATCAAACACTATTAGTTTAACTTTTTATGTTTTTGGGTTTATTATTTTTTGGTATTTTAAATGATATTGGTACCATTCATTGGGTACCAAAAGGACAACATCTATATGGTTTTCTTTCTTGTACTTTTATTTGTTTTTGGTTTCAGTATTTTCTATATGGTCCCGGTTTGGTATTTATACAGTAGCGATCTCATCCTTACATCAAACACTTCACCTTTTGGGATTGAAGTAGTCTTTGTGACATATTTAGGAGGTTGAACTTGTCCGAAGTTTATTATTGACTGTCGATTCACGTAAAATGGTTCTGGTTTATAATAATCTTCTAGTTTCGGGTTGAGTACTGGATCCGATTTAGGAGGATCTTCTAGTTTCAAATCATTTTGTTTCTTCCCGACAGCCCAAAGCATACTAAAACAAGATTCTGTTTATGTTCAAGAAATTAATAATTTAGAGTTAAAAACTAAGACTGAAATGAAGCAAATAATTTTGTAACTAGTATCCAGAGGTGTTCATAAGTTAGTTTTAACAGATCATCAGTTTGGTTATCGGATTTCTAAAGAGTTTTGGGTGGTCGGTTGATAAATACTCAAACCACATGAATGATTTATATAATTTTTAAAAAAACAAAAACCACCGTAATTTACGGCATGATTTAAGCAGTTATTCTCGAATGATTATTTAGTGAAGTTGTCAACTTTATTTTATATACAACGGGTTTTAATTTTACGTTTATTTGTTATGGGGGGTGTCAACTTGCTTCAAAACACTTTTTTAAAGCAGAAAATCATATGTTTCTTTATCTTAGAAGAATAATCTAAGTTTTGTGCAACTTTTTTGCTTCTGGTTTCATTATACTTCTTATGTAATTCCCAATTTAAAAAACATATATCTAGGAGTGTGCAACGGTTCCAAAACCATTGGAACCAAACTGATTCAAAATCGAACCTAAACTGGAATCTACCAACTTTGGGAACCATAACCGAACCGTTATAAAAGTTAACGGTTTGGTTACTAAACGGTTATTGTCCGTGAGTTCCTAGTCGATTGCAACAGAACCGGTAGCAAATCTGTTTTAACAACATGCAGCAACAAAACCTGACCAAGTTTAACCTGACTCACACATGTTCCAATAACAAAATTCAAATAAGATTTAACAAAGTTCAACCACAATTCAACTAAAATTCAACTAAAATTCTCTAAAAATTCGCCAAAAAATGAACCAAAATTCATCCAAAATTCAACCAAAAACATAGAAACAATTGGGTCGGTTGACTTATTTTATTAATATGGATTTGAGTCTTTTTTAAGGTGATTAGCTTACTGAGCTATAATTACTAATTAGTATCAGACTAAATTAACGGTTCGTAACTCCTCTTTTAAAATACCCCGAAAAAAAAACCAAAACCGAAAATGAGATTATTCTATATTTCTATCCTTTAATGCAAATCATATGTTCAACCTCAAAAAAGTAAAATGAAACATCATCATTACTGTTTTACCTGAACATGTGAACCAACTTAAGCACGAACAACATCCGACCAGATCCTTTTGTTCCAACCGTGGCTCCACCGGATCCGACCCGGTTTCTCGATACGCGATCACTTTCCGACGAAGAATGACTTTCGTAATTTCCAATTTGCAATTCGGACAATGCATAGAATGTGTTACAAGCTTCGGGTTTACTTTTTCAAAATCTAACTCAATCGTTTCCTCTTCGACAACTTCTCCAAAGTTGTCATAACTTTCTTCGATTTCCGCTTCACTCGCACTCGTTTCGTGTAAGATTTCGTCTTCTTCTTTCGCGGTTCCATCAAAGTTGTCATCAAATTTCGATACGTTTGAAACATTGAACACGTTGGTGAGAGGTTGCACCGCCGCTTCTTCTGACTCCGGCCACCATTGCTCCGGCAACCCTGAATCAGCCATGTTTATATATATGTCTTGTAGTTGACCACCCCCACTAATGGAACAGGAACTTTTCAATTATAATAGAGTTGTTTTAAAATAAAATCATCCACCTTAACATGAAGAAACTTCTCACATGGATGACAATACCACACTAGCTGTCAAGGTTAGATTTTAAATCCAAATATAACTACTATTTTGTGTATTATACTAAAACAATGGTCAAATGATAATATATTGCGCCTCCACACCTATCCTTGATATAACTAATATATATCTATGAAATTAAATAACTAAATGATTACACCTATCTTTAACACAAGATTAATTCTAATAATTGCATATAAAAATTTATATTTTTTATTAATGCAATATTTTGAAGGATATATAAGGTCACCTCTAAACTAGAAGTCAAAGTTGACAGGTGCATCTATTTTGACTGTTCAAAAAAAGATGAATGCAATACATAAAACAAATTTTATAGTTTATTTTTTACATTTTAATTTATCTGTTATACAATATATATATGTATAATTGTTTATACTAAAACACATCTAAATTCATGTTATACACAACCCACAGTCAACGATCACCGTTTCACTCTCGTAACACAACTAAAAATAAATTAACCTGATATTTAAATAAATGTGTTGGTAAATGATATCAGTCATTTTACTCATCATAATTACACAAAGATAATATATATTGATAGACATTGCTATTGCCACCATAATAAATAAAAATCGGATTTGATATAGTCTAACAAAATCTTAAAAAAAAAAAAAGAATGACCAATGAACCGCACAGGTTTAAACATATGGTTCACAAACAAAAAGATCAAGTGACCCGATACAACACAACTGCAGTTCAAATAATCATTCGAATCGGTTCAGATTTCTAACTGTCATCTCCTTTACACTAATAGATAAATATATCATTCATGTCTAACATATACCTGTCATCATTAAACAAACCCCATCAGCATAGAGTTTTTATAAAATTAAGCCCTTTATTTAGAACCGGTCAAACAGTCAAAAAATCAGGTCAATCCAGTAACTAAAGGTGAACCGGGTCATATGGGTCAAAAGTTGTCTAGCATGTATTCAAATGCTAGAGTTCGACCCAACGTAATTAAAAAAATTTCACAGGTTTTGAAACTTCTTGCAAATAAAATAAAATCGCAATTTTTTTTTTTTGCAAATTTTAAAAAAATTCGCAATTCTTTTTTTTTTTTTTACATTTTTAAAAACTTTTTAAAAAACTTTGAAGTTTTTAATATATAATTTGAAAGTTTTTAATCCATGTTGGTACTTTTAAGCCATGTAATCATATAATAAAAAAGAAAAATAAAAAAACTGTCATGTAGGATTGATTACATGCAATTTAGGTAACATATACAGAGTTGAAACATCAGAGTAAACTTGAGTGACTTGATTGAAACAAAAAAAATTAACGAGTGACCTAATTAAAACAATTTTGAAACTTGATTACAACTTTAAAAAGTTACCCCTTATTAAAACAATCAAATATCATTTTAATAACAAAATATGAGAATAAAAAATTTAAAAAAAAAATGCGTATACGCACCTTGAACTCATTTGGTAGCTGGGAGGTAAACCCTAATAAGATTTCTGTTAGTGAGTTTCTGCCTACATGTAGGGCATTTATGTTGAGTTTTTATTGCAGCCGTTATGCACGCCTTGCAGAATATGTGACCACATTTTGTGGTCACCGCCTCAACTAACGGGTTCGAACAAATCGGACAGTTGAAAGTCGGTTCCGTTGGCGGCGGTTGTGGGGCAACATAGTGTCTTTTCTCCCGCTGCAATTACCGAATAAAAAAACAATGGCTTTTAACTTATGTGGTTATAATAAATGAAATATACTTGTAGCTTGCTAACTATATTCATATACAAAATGCTATATATATATATATATATGGTTAGCATAAAATGGAAACCGATTTTCAATGAGAAAACTCAAGAAAACCATATAAAAAATCATTATTATTTTTTACAAAAAATAGGGTAGGTTTTATACCCATTTTCGTCACTTTTTATAAAAAAAAAAAATTAAAAAAAGCGCTGAAGGGGCAAAAATAAAAAATAACGTTCTACATATGTACCTGATGGGTTTTCAGCTGTTTACATATGTAAACTAGCTGTATTTTTCTAAAAAAATGTCATTTTTTTTATACAAATCATTTTTTTTTAAATATCCACTCGACGCTTTTTTTTTTCCCCCCAAAAGTCATAAAACTGAATGTAGAGTTACAAAAAAAAATTACTCGTTTACATTTGTAAAAACAGGGTTTCCACAGATTTCTCATTGAAAGTGGGTTTTATGTTTATACTTCCCCTATATACCCCTTTAAAGATAGATAGATATATATATATATCATTACCATAGAGTCGCTACTTTCTTCTAAATTCACATAGAGTTCACAGTTGACGGTTGGTGGATTTGGATGATTTCTTCTGCGTTTGTTTGTTTGGTTACCAAGCCTAATAGCAACTTCTTCTGCTATATATAACACATAAATTAATAATTAATTGTTTTACAAAGCAAAAAAATATGTGTAATTACATAATATCAAAATTATCTATATTCATATAAGAAATGATTCTCTCTAATTATCAATGTTTCTATCATTAAAACATATCTATGCACATATATAACATTTGCACACATTTAATTAAAACTTATCAACTATTTACTTTTACATATGCCCACCATGTAAACAAAATATTATTGGTGCAATATCAATTATCATAACAAAAAGAGTAAATTACTATTTTGACTATTGTGGTTTAACTCATTTAACCCTTTCAGCCGAAAAGGGAATCTTCTGACATTTCAACCCCAAACGTTTGAATTTTGTAACCATACTGGTTACAGAATTAAACGTCAGAAGATTCTTTTTTGAACTGAAAGGGTTAAATCGGTCAAAACCACATAGACTTAAATAGTAATTATGAAATGAACATAAGTGAGCACGTCGGAGTGCATTCAACGGGTTGTTATCTTACCAGCATCCACATCAATAACCAATCTCCTTTGCGATTTCTTTTTAGCCTAAAAGAAATTACAAATTAATAAAACAAACCCAAACAATATAAAAAACAAGCAAATATATTCTACCTACTTCTTCAAATGTTCTGGGTGATGATATAACGACATCATCATCATCAATTTCATCAACATCAATCGGTGCAGGTGGTGTGGACACAACTGGTTCATGAACCTGACCATCATGAACCTGACCACCATGAACCACAGTGACAGCAGGCTCATCAACTTGACCACTCTGGTTCGGTGAAACGGTGGGCCCCGCTGCTTGTTCCGGGTTTTCAACCGGAGGAACGTTTAGATCTGGTACTCCTTTTCTTCGCTTACCATTTCTTGCATATTTCATAGCTTGACCTTGAATACTCATTGTCAAATTTTCTAGCAAAAAAAGTAAAAAACACACGTGTATCAAATACTCGTGAAAATAAAACATTACAAGTGAGAACCTAACTTCATGTGTTTAATTATGGTATGAAATATGAATACCTTAAAATTTAAATTAGTTTGCTTTTACTGAACAAAAATAGATCAGTTTAAGAATTCATCTGCTGGTTTTGAGTAGTTTATTCTACCAGAGGTGATAAAAAATCATTAGCAATCTCACTGTAGAATAAACCAATTTTGTGTTTTTGTAAATTATGTTAGATTTAAAGGTGCTTTTAGTCTGTTTTATTTGCTGAATTTTAAATGGTTTCCTCAACCAAAAGACTATAAATGCTTTAGATAAAGTATCATTCTGATTTTACATGTTAAATACTTACAAAATCATCAATACAAATATAATTCTGGCAACAAACTAAAGATAAAAATATAATAAAGACTGTATAATACTTTATTATTATTATTTGTTTGTTCATATTTAAAAAAATTTATAGGTCATAACTTTCAATGTCTTTTATAAAACTACAGGTTTAAGATGATAAGTTTACAAAAAAAAAAAAAAGTTAACTTAATAGACTTCAGCTGCTCACACAAAAGGCCATTTTAAAGTAAGTTTGAGTTAAAAAATCAGAATTTAGAGCAATCACAGATATCAAAGACAAATTAAATAATAAAAATGGTTGAACCTACTACATCTTCGTGATCAAACATGAAAAATTATGATAAAAAAACTAATTTTTCTTGAGAAAAAGTCAATCTTTTGATTAATTGACTATTCTGAACCGCAAGCAGCACAAATCCGTGAATCACTAACAACCAAAATGTACGCATAAACGACTGGTTTGAATGATTCAGATACAACATTGACAGATTAAAGCATTTAAACAGTATACTATCAGTCTATAACACATTGGAATAAATTATGGGGACTTCTCATCTAAACCTAGAAACAAAATCTTCAAAAATGTATGTAAAACAATTACACACCAAACTAAGTAAAATCCATCCAAAAACAAGAAACGATGTACATATAAGAATCAAAAATCAATTAACAGATCAAAACATAAAATCAAACAATTGACCACAATGACGATTGGAAAACTTGATTAAAATTACCAGAATCGATGAAATTGAACCTAACCTGTCGCTATCCTCTGATCGATTGTAAACCTCGATTGATCAAATGATGATATAGGCAGATAAAGAGGATGTATTTGCAGTTCGCTACAAGGGTTTGGGTAGAAGCTAGGGGGATTATTTGAAGAATATAAACCTAACCGAGTTTTCCGTATAAAAGAGCCGGGTCATATCGGGTCGGGTCGAATCAGTTGATGATTGAAAGTAACGCACGTCTCTCACCATTTTGACTGTGTGGATAGTAATATAATATTTTTATTTTTTTATTTAATTTTTGGTTGCATTGTTTCTTTATGAAAACAATGTTGTCATTACATAGATTATTAAAGTAGGAATAGGATCAAATACAACTCTAATTTATGTAAAAATCGTAAAAACCAAAGTGTTATTATAAATAACAAAGTGCTAATACAAAAATAAGGTTATACACCATCATA
>WOUH02000002.1:609919-624881 GCA_009936405.2 Stevia rebaudiana
ATTTACGAAAGTATGAGTTCAAGATTGATTCATTTTGAACTTGTTCTTAAACTTGAGATTGGTTCGAGATTCGTTTTCCAGGTTGAAGCTTTGAGCTCGACTCGTTTTTATTAAACTTTTTATTTATAATTTCATTTAGAAGGAAATAAACCTATTTTAATATTTTCAAAAAATAAAAAAAGAAATATTGTATTGAAATAAACCACTACCAATATTTAGAAATTCAGATTATTAGGACTAAAATCTTGGAGAAAAAACAAAACCTTTTTTTGGATAAAAATAAAAACTAATACGTTTTTAAATTTCATTTGACGATAAAAATCCGTTTGAAAAAATTCAGCTTTAACTATAATTTCCTTCATCGTTCAAAAGAAAAGGAAAACATTTTTCCTAAATTTTTCGACCAAAGGATTTGTTGTATACATTCTAATATTCAGATATATATTTTTAGAAGAGCTTTATTTGTTATATATATATATCTATATATATATATATAATATAAAAAGTATTTATTTATAACAAAAAGGTATAATTGTATGGAGAGGAAATATTGATGAATCAAAATCAAAGTCTAGTCTTAGATAAGATGAAAACACTATTTTGGTAAATAATATTCAAGAATATCATTTTAGTAAATAATTTTTTCACCAACACTTGTTTGATTAAGAACACAACTTCATGAGGTGATTATTTGGGGTCTTCATAATCATGTCACTTCAAAAGCTTAATGAAATTTTTTACATTTCTTTTGGAAACAAAACCAAAATTTAAATATAAGAGAACTCCTTCGCAACTGCAGCTCTAACCATTCTCGCTAAATAGAAAGATAGGTGGATGACAATATGCATCGACTATGGTGAACTTATCAAGGTGCAATCAAAGATAAATATCCACCTCACGGATTGACGTTTAATTTGATCAACTCCAAGTAGCTTGTCCAGGGGCGGATATAAAAAAAAATATATTTCCGTTTTATATATCCGGAGACCGCTAAACGAAAGATTTGAGACCCCTACTTTGTTTTTTTGGACCCAATCTATAATCAGTTTCAAAAAAGAATGTAAAAAAACCTCCTCTCGCGAACCCGGTTTTTTGGAGCTGCATTCGTGTGAGCAACGCGTTGGTTTAAACAAATTTGTGGATCTGAAACTCGTTTTTGCATCCCCCCTGCTCGAGGGTAGAAGCTTTGGTAAAACCCATGACAAGACTTTGAAACACATTATGAGGTTTATCCTTATAAACCAACCATTTTGTGTTCACTCCACCAATGTGGGACAAGATAAAACCCATATATGCACATATGAGACATCTCATTCACACACATATTTTTAAAATTATATTGTGCTTTAATTTTTAAGTATTTTTATATATGGTCGCATCGCGTGCGGTTCAAGGTATTAGGTACTTTTTTTAACCTAATTTATTAGTTTTTTTATTAATTGTATTTTTTTTAGCTTGAATGTACGGGATAATTTTTTATTTTTATTTTTTAAAGTGAATACCCCCTGTCCGGATGTCTAGATCCGCCACTGATCTATACCACAGTCATGGAGAATGTGGTCTTGCATATTTTATTGTTTTTAAAGAATATGCATATTTTATTGATTGGCCTTAAACGAAATCGTTGGTTCAATACTTGATTTTATTTATTTTTTAACTTTTTTGAACAACAAAGAATCTCACGTACTAGCCACCGGTAGCTGGGTGATGTAGCCAAGGTCGATTGCTCGACCTCCATGAAACTGTACCCCCCAGATAAAATTGTCATGACAGTAGGCAATTGTCATCAAGAAATTTACAAACATTTATTGGTATACTTTAATTAATCTTGGAGACGTTAAAAGATATGCATAAACAATCATACAAAACATACTCAGAAAAATCCTACTGAAATCATAGGGTCTGAAAGGAGTGAGACAAAAGCAAACATTACCCCTAATCCTGATGGGTTAGAGAGGGTTGCTTCGAAAGAGACCCTCAACTCAGAGAATGCCAACCTTACCCCCAAAAAAAACCCGGTTTGTACATATATTTGTCATCAATATAAGAAGCTCACATCAGCACAGACTTGTTAAAACTCAACCCATTTATGCTAAAATTATCCAGCATGTATTCAAATGCTTACATCCTGAATCATCTTATCATTTTAATTAAAGCGCATAACGTTTATTTTATTAATCATTTAATCCAATAAGAAAGTCTTCTTAATCATAACAAACACATAAACTATTTACAGCATCCAAAAAGGATTAAAAAGTAATAATGTTACCCCACCCACCAATTTTATCACCTCAGCAGGCATAACTGATCATTAGACTATATCAGGATCAATGGATCATATTTTTTACAATACAAAGGTTTTGAAAGCAATCAGGACCGTTTAAAATGTCCTTAATTAAAACAATAGAATATACTATTTATTAAAAAAATTCAAATAATATTTTCAAAGATTATATATACACTCCTTGAGCTCAACTGGTTGTAGGAAGGTAAACTCTGAGAAGATTTTGGTCTGCAAGTTTACGCCTGCATGTCGGGCATTTACGTTGAGTTTTTAGAGCAACCGTTATGCACGCTTTGCAAAATATGTGACCGCATTTTGTCGCAACTTCCTCAACTAACGCGCTCATACAAATTGGACAGCTGAAAGTTGGTTCCTTTGGTGATCGTGGTGCAATATACTGTGTTCTCTGACTCTGCAATCACCAAAAAATAATTAAAAATGTGTATTTATGTTCATCTGTTTATTATAAAATAATAGCAATTATAATATATAACACTAAATGGGTCAATAATTATCCAATGTGTATTTGTAGCCTGAAGACATATTACATATTATTAATATGAACCCAAATGATATAAGTAAATAAAAGCATATAGAATTTACCTTTTCATATGCTTTGAGTGAGGAGATAACATCAACATCATCATCAATTTCCATGAAATCAGCTGTTTCAGGTTGTATGGATTCAAATGGCTGATGAACTTGATCAACTGAAAGTGTGGGCCCCACTGGATGTTCCCGAGTACCATATCTTGCAATCCTTCTATTTCGTGCCAGAGTACTCATTGTCTATAAATCCTGCAAGAAAACATGTTTGTGTCAAATACTAATGCAAAATTATGTATCATTGGTGAAAAATCTAACAACATGTGTTTAATACTTTAATCTTGATAAGTATACATCATTATCATTCATCAAATAGAATTGCAGATAAATTACATACATGATACCACTTAGCATAACAAAGTATCAACTTATTTAAATAATCCACTAGCTACTTACAGTTGAAGTTTATTAATATTGTATTTCACGAATTGAAACTTAAAAGTCAACCTATGGGACAATTCATTACCCTTGGCATTAAGTGGTCAAAATTGATATCAATGTGACTCTAGAATAAACCAAATTTTTCAATCCATCATTTAGAATAAATTTGAATGTACTTTTAGTTGACTTTACTGACCAACATAGAGCTAGTTTTAAGAACTGATCTGCTCAATTTTGCATAGTTTCAAAGGACTATAAATGTTTTAGATAAAGTAACATTCTGAATTTACAAGTAGAATTCCTGATACAGATCTGAACAATAAACCGCGAAAACAAATTGCACATACAAAGTCATCGAAACAATTAATTTGATATAATCAAATGCAATTGAGCTGTACACGATCAGTTTGACACATAATAACGATAGAGATTGTAACTTATACCTAGAAACAACAATTCTTTAATCAAGAATGTAAGATTAATCATACACATTCATGAGAAAAGAAGAAAAACTCATCAAAATCCGTACGAAAACATTATGAGATATTACGAATCAATAAAAAACGAGCAAAATGCAGTAAACAGATTTAAACATAAACATCGATCACAATGACGATCGATAACTTGATTAAAATTAGGAAATTTAATGAATTATACCTCAACTGTTGCTATTTTCCGAATGATTTTGAAGCTGGAGCGATAGAATGACGATATAGGCTGATAAGCAGAAAGGATTCGTAGTTCTCTGCGTAAACTCGTTATGGGTTTATGAAAAAATTGAGGGAGTATTATATATAAGTGGTTTTTATAGCTTCATTACTAGGCTAACATCCACGGGTTAAATAAAATTATAAATTTTTATAAGCGTAAATTTAAAAGTATAAAAGTTTTTTTGAGTTAAGTATAAATAAAATTGTCTGCAAGCTATTTATTTAAGTAACAAAATAATAAAATTATTTTTTAAGCTTTCGTTTTAAAAAGTTTGTTTTGTTCGAATAAATATGTATAAAAGTATTACTTTTGAAACGTGTCATTTAGACAAAAATATAGGTCAACCGTGTATTATATGATTTAAATAAAGACTATATTTCTTTTTTCGTTAGTTAGCAGTTTTAGAAAAAAATGTCATCTTTTATCAAAGTTTCATATTTTATAATTATTTGTTTTTAACCGTCTTCTATAAAAGATGAATAAATTTAATGATGAAAATAATAAAATTGAAAATAGAGCGTCAAAATTTGTATGAACGATTGACATTTCATCTCATGAACGCTCACTTTGGTATTGGGTAGTTCCAACCGCTTTAACAAAAAAGATAATATACATTCTTATTCTTATTATTGTTCTTGTTCTTATGTTAATATTGTTATTTGATGTGTTAAGGGACCCCCCCCCCCCCCCCGGGGTGGCTACACACACACATGATATGTGGACCCCTTGATACATCCCGTAGGAGGAAAGGGTGGTTGTTATAGGGCGTATATTTCCTTTCTAACAACAAAAACGACAGGTGAAATCAGTTATGTTTTTAGTCTTTAGGGCCATAACCCTCTCTACGGCCCAACATGGCCCATAAGAAAGCATGCGGTCCGTATCTTTGTAGGTTTCTGAGCCGTATGCTTTCTTACGACCATTTACGGTATTTCTTTTTATTTGAATTATTTAACACAACGTATTATTCATCGGTATTCGTGTGTTTGCGATTTGTCTATATTGTTTAAATGGCATACCATTCCTCAATATGCATGCGTATAGTTTGATATGACGTTAGATTTCGTTAAATTCACTATAAATATGTGGTTTGTTATATCACTTCATCGTTCAGTTACTTCTCTTTAATAACAAAAGTCGTTTTTAGATGCCATTATGAGACAATCTCTTTCTTTCCAATTGAGAAGGTTCCAGTTGTTGCGGCGGCTAAGATTGTTCCATTTACGACTATGAGTCTATGATGATGTCCGCAACATGTATAGCTCCTATAATGCTTATGGCGATGATAACGACGATAGTAAAGATGGCGGTAACGGCGGTGGCAACGATAACTATGATGGTAACAACCGTAATGGGTAGTGACAATGATAATGGGTTTGGGTTATACTAAACAGTAAATATATATTATCATTATTTATTGTCACATTATAAAAGTAAACTTTGGTGTTTTTTAAGTTTTCTCTTCTCGTGAAGAAATTGCATGGCTCAATACTTCTGTGGCATCTTCTTCTGGAAGGAGGAACTTACTATGTTTATTGTTAATTATTATTTATGGTTTATTTATTTCTTACTAACGATTACATTTTCAGAGCGACATCCCAATCATATGCAGCGCTTGTGTTTCCGTGCTGGCAAGCACTTTGGGGGTATATACACCAAAGCTTCTTGTGAAGCAGATGGAGGGCGCAGTTCCAAGGTTACCGAGTGATCACTCCCTGAAGCAGATGAATGTGGTCGTAGTTGTTAAAGACAAGTTCAATGACATCAGGTGATGATGGTGTAGAGCTCGATGACCAACACGTCCCGGGTTTGAATCTTGAACTAATAGAGGGATTTTCCCAAGGGTGTTATGCATCCAAAGGTGGGTTTCCTCTCGAGTCAGGACCAGTCAGGGTGTCCCCAGAAAACCGGGTCTTCGGCCATTTGGTTAGGTCACTTGACAAGTGTCCGGGAACATCTTCCTCGTCAAGCCCCGAAACACTCGTGTGTAATATGACGTGTACATGGCATGAGACATGTAGAACTCATTTCATATGATAAGTAATGCAGACGCCTTCAACCAGTTATCAATTTGATCATACACACGATAATCGATCTACTCTGACTAAGTTAAAGATGATACGCAACTAAGGGGCGATTTTAGACGAAGCGTGAGTAATATGTATGCCTGAATATTATATTGAATTAGATTTGGGAAAAAAACGGTTTCAGAAGTGCACCCGACTACCCAAACCGGAACCGGACCTGGTCCTACATGAACCGAACCGCTAGGTGTACTAGTGGTTCCAGTTTCTCAAAGAAAACATAACCGGAACTGAACCGAAATTTTTGGAGCCAGTTCCACCTCTACGCCGACCAGCCAAAAGCCGATAAAAACAAGCCAAACTTGTCCAAACCAGGTAAAAAACCCGGAACCGGTTATAAAAAAACCCCGTTTGCCCACCTCTATGACGATGTGGTGGTTATATAATCCAATAAAATCTTTAAAAAACCACCAACGAACTGCACAAATTCAGACATAAAGACCAAAGTTACAACAAAACTGTGATCCAAAATTTAATTCAATATCATTAATGTCTATCAGTCTGCCATATACCTGTCATCACCACATGAAGCCCTTATCAGCACAGAATTATTAAAACTCAACCCATTTATATAAAAACATGTCACATAAACAATTGAGTAGCTAAAATTAAAGTGAAAAAAATATAAAATAAATAAGCGGCTTAATATGAACCGTGTCAAATGGGTTATAAGTGCCAAAAGTTATCCAGCACGTGTTCACATGTTTACATCCTAAATCATTTTATAATTTACTTAAAGCTTTTTATATTATTAATATAATTAGAAAGTCTTTGTAAACATAATTAACACATTAATTATTTACAGAATTCAAAATAATTATTTTCAAAGGTTAGATATACATAGTTACATACCTTGAGCTCACTTGGTTGTAGGAAGGTACACTCTGATAATATTTTTGTCTGTAAGTTTACGCCTACATGTCGGGCATTTACGTTGAGTTTTTATAGCAACCGTAATGCACGCTTTGCAAAATATGTGACCGCATTTTGTCGCAACTTCCTCAACTAACACGTTCATACAAACTGGACAGTTGAAAGTCGGTTCCTTTGGTGATGGTGGTGCAATATACTTTGTTCTCTCACTCTGCAATTACCAAAAAAATTAAAAAATTTATTTAATTTGTGTAGTTATGTTCACTTGCTTATTATAAAGTGATAACAAATATAATATAAAAGAGTAAGCAATTTAACATTCCTGTAACAAAATTGACACTTGTAAAGCACGAAGCTGCATGCAACGCGTTGCAAAACTCAGAAATTTGAATTTGAGATATTCAAACATGTACTGTGCTTTCTCCTTCTGCAAATACATAACAAATAAAATCTAAAATACTAAACATTTTTCACATTTGTGCGATAAAACTGACACTTGTAATGAATGAAAATTAAACTTAAGATAGTTAATGATGCAATACAGACAATAGGTGGAAATTTCAATTTTAAATTTTTTTTTTTTTTAAATGGGTTAAGTTTTTTTATTTTCTATCTCTAACAAGTCAAACAGAAAAATGGGTCAATTTAATGCATAAAACCTCCTAAATCATTTTATTCAAAAATTAAACTACCTAGACACACTAACTATTTATAATAGTTATATATATCACAATAACTGTCTTGCAAAGGGTTGAGGTTTGATACTCGTTATATAAAATGTTGGAGTGACTATGTGGCAGGAAAAATAGAAACTACTTAAAACTTATAGCTTATTTTTAAACACAGAATAATAAATAAAATGCTATAAAAAAATAAAAAATGTCATTACCAAAGAGCCGTTACTTCCATCCAAATTCACAAAGAGTTCACAACTGATGACTGGTGGATTTAAATCACCTTTTCGTCGCTTGTTCGCCTGAATAAGACCAACCCTAACAGCAATTTCTTCTGTCATTTACATCACGTTAATTAGCATACGATAATACGACATTAAATAATAAGATAATCTAATCATCAGAAAAATAATTTAAATTTTCAATTAATTACATCGCTAAAACCTATCTCTGCATGTATAAAACATTGAAGAATTAATTACCCTGTGGTTTACATGAACTCCAGTTTTGGTCCCGCGGATCGAAAAATTACAGGTTTGGTCCAATAGTTTGCATGTTTGTAACACTTTTGGTCTATATGGATAAATTTTCTGTTACAAATGGGGACCAAAAGTGTTACAAATGTGCAAACTATTGGACCATTTCAAGCTTAGGGACCAAAACTGAAATCCATGCAAACCACAGTAACCATCCGTGTAATTAAAAAAATCTGAACTCAATAAAAGAATATGATTTTTATACTATTATTATATATGCCAATCTTTTGCCCATAACAACATGCACCGTATAAACAAACCATAGTTCGTGTATTAGCAAGGGTAAAAATGACTGAAACAACATAGCTTTCATACAATAGCATAAGTATGTAACCAACAATACACATTGCTTCAAACTAAAATTTTAGCTGCCAATAACTTTTCAGAAGAGTTGAAATGAAATGTAAGCAAATTTTCTGTATTTATTTAAAGATACATCCATTATCCACCAACATTCCAAAAAGATTACCTACATATCACATATACATACATTTTAAAGGATTATATTCTTACCAGTCTCCCCATCAACCACCAATGTCCTTCTTTGTGATCTTTTTCTAGCCTGTAGACATATTAAAAAATAATAATATGAACCCAAATGATATAAGTAAATAAAACAAGCATATAGATATTACTTCTTTAAATGCTCTGAGTGAAGAGATAACAACATCATCATCAATTTCCATATTATCAACTGTTTCAGGTTGTATGGATTCAACTGGCTGATGAACTTGATCAACTGAAAGTGTGGGCCCCACTGGTTGTTCCAGGTTTTCAACTGGAGGAAAATTAATATCCAACACTCCTCTTCTTCGCCTACTATATCTTGCATTCCTCCTAGATCGTGCCGGAGCACTCATTGTCTATTTTTCTAGCAAGAAAACATGTCGGTATCAAATATTTATGCAAAATAATGTTATTATTAGTGAAAACCTAAAATCATGTGTTTAATCTTGATAAGTGTACATCATCATCAAATAGAATTGTTTTGAATTGAAGATAAATTACATACATGATACAAAATGTTATCACTAGTGAAAACCTAACATCATGTGTTTAATATTGGTAAGTGTACATCATCATCAAAAAGAATTGTTTTAAGTTACAGATAAATTACATACATGATACAACTATAGCTTATTAAAGTGTCAACTTATTTTAAGAATCCACTTGCTACTTACAGTAGAAGTTTATCAATATAGTATTTAACAAATTGAAATATTGTTCAATAGTTGAACTATCAAGTGGCAACTATTTGAAAGTCAACCTATAGGACAATTCAGTACTCTTGGCATTAAGTGGTCAAAATTGATATCAATGTGAATCTGGAATAAACCATATTTTTTCAATCAATCATTTGAAATAAAGTTGAATGTACTTTTAGTTGGCTTTACTGACCAACATAAAGCTAGTTTTAAGAACTGATCTGCTGAATTCTGCATTATTTCTTCTACCAGAAGACTATAAGTGTTTTATATAAAGGAACATTCTGAATTTACAAGTACAATTCCTGATAAACATCTGAACAATAAACAACGAAAACAAGTTGAGCATACAAAGTCATCGAAACAATTTGAATATAATCAAAGATAATTCAACTGTACACGATCAGTTTATGACACATAATAACGATAGAGATTTGTAACTCAGCTCTTCAATCATGAATGTAAGATTAATCATACACATTCATGAGAAAAGAAGAAAAACTCATCAAAATCCGTACGAAAACATTATAAGATATTACGATCAATAAATAACAAACAATATGCAGTAAACAGATTTAAAAATAAACATCGATCACAATGACGATCGATAACTTTATTAAAGTAGCAACTGGAAGGATATTAAACCTCAACTGTTGCTATTTTCCGAGCGATTTTGAAGTTGGAGCGATAGAATGACGATATAGGCTGAGAAGCAGAAAGGATTCGTATTTCTCTGGTAAAGGGTTTACGAAAAATAATGAGGGGGTATTGAATAAGAGGGTTTTTATATCTTCATTATTTTATTATTATTATTAGTATTACTATAATAATAATAATTATTATTATTTTTTAGTACTATTATTATTATACAACCAAAAAAAAATTCAAAGTAGCTGATTTGATAAGAAGGGCCTATGTTTATTGAGAAAAGGTAAAGGAAATAGCATTAACAAATTTAAAGAGAAAATAGCATCATTCCTCTAAAAGAAACATAAACATATGTCTTCTTTTAGATTATTATATATTTTTTAAAATAAAATAGTTAGAACTCATTCTAATTTAAAATCAATCTAAATATTGTGCATTATAATTTTTATATATGTCCAACGAATTGTACGCTTGTAGAAAAATGGTAGACTTAAATGCATCAAATCTCGTGTTCTATATGTCTTTGTTTTCTTTAACAATTGAAAACGTTTATTTTTTTATGTTAACATCTTTCTCTTGTCTCTATCTCACATTAACTCTGTTTCTCTTTAATCTTATGATTATCGTATACAAACACTAACACCCATATAAAAAATGTATACCCATGATCTTCAACATATACCTTCAAGGCGATTATGTTTTTGGGTGTCATAGTCATTTTTTTCAAAATGATACTACGGGCAACTTCACTCAATGAATGGCTAAAAACGTGACAACCCAGCAGAAAACCAAGATAATTATTCTATAATTAAGACTCATGTCTGAGACATCCCATTTAGAAAGTAATCAATGTACGATTGAGATAAATGTCTTTGGTACACACATTATTTACCTATTTAAGTCTACGAACTAAACATGAAACAGAACCTAACAAATGTCTTAATCAAATCAAAATCATCATTTCTTGTACAGGTCGTTTACAGGTTAATGGAAAATACACATCTACCTTGTAAAACATGTTAGTTTGGATTACTTGGTTTGAAAATTAAGACTACTTTGTATTCTAAAAGATATTCCCACATTAGAAAATAAACTTAAAATAAAGATCACTTAAACAACAAACTAGAAAATACACGAATAATAAATATTTAAAGATGTAATGAAGTATATTTTGGATTAAAAACAAGGTTAGAAACCGTATATGTTTTCAACCCGAATCGGCTACATAATCATCTTCATACACACATTTTTCCAATCGTCTTGCACCCAAGTCACGCCTTTTGAAACCAAGGAGACATGATAACTAACCAACATAAAGATTATACAGCACCATTACACCATTGCAACAATATGAAAGAATATTTATTGGTCTTGTTACAACCAAATATATAAAGTCGAAGTCACTCATCAAGTTCTCTTTATAAACCCAATTGCACCCACAATAATAACATCACACTTACAATTTTCAAACCAAATAATCCATGTTCTTGTATGCATAGATGAGCCCTTTAGAGCTATTCACAAATCTTCCAAATTCCAAAAAATCTTCGTTTACTTACCACGGGAAGCAGCAGGATTGCTTCACAACAAAACCAAAACAATATATGTGTTACAAATGAACCTTGTATATTAAGCAATGTTTAAGGAAAATTAATTAAGTTAACATGAATTTAAGAAATAGTGATACCTTGGGTTTCTGGTCTTTGGGGTTATTGTAATTTGGTCTTGCATTTGGACCGGATGGCAGGGGTGAACCGGTTACACGTTCTTCACGAACGTTGTTGAAGATATGAGTATAGTTGTCTCCTGATGATGGGTTGTTTTCATCCCAGTCGCCGAATTTAGGAACAGTTGATCCTTTTTCGGGCTAACGATAAAAACGTATTTTAGGAAAATTTCACTTATAAGTGATAATAGAAAGAGATTGATATGCTAAATCGATTCGACATGTGTACTTATGAATAGGTTGATATGGGTTTTAGTTTCTACGTAGTATCTTTTTAATAGATCAACGAATGAAAATAATAGATTAAAAGGAAACAAGTAATTTTTGTTGTAATAATATAACTTTAGTAACTACAACATTGTTTTAAAAGATTTAAAATTTGGATATGTGTTTTATGTTAACTCGATTGTACACATGTTGACATGTTACACAAACGTCTATCGGATCCATCGATTTTGTCACATCACCACGAATCTATTATCTATTATCTGAATGTCTTATTTGATGATTTTCCTAAATCTAAAACTATACATATATATGCTTAAGTGTGTGTTTCAGTCTTGTCCAAAAAGCTACATTTGACTTCTGAAGTCAAACAAACCAGATTTCAACTTCAAAAAGGTATAAATATGTTGAGTTAAACATGAAACTGATGATTGCATCTAACTTAACAACAACACACCACCTTATAAAACTCTTTGACACAAAAAAAACTCCAATATTTTTTTACTTCAAAAATTAGGATTGACCATAAAAGTCAAAGTATAAAACAATATGCTTACCGTATCATGCCCGCGATTCGGCTTCATTCTTGACCGACTCGGAGTACCATGACTACTATCATAAGAATACTTCCCTTCCCAAGCAGGGGACCCGCTACCCTTCCCGGTCCCGTTGACTTTTCCCTGATAATGTGGATGCATAGGCGACCGGTCAAAGCTGTTCTCAGACCCGATACTAGTTCTGACCGGTCGACCTGCACCAGCCCCTTGACCGCCACGTTGATGGGCTGAGCCACCATTAGCTTTCCTACTCGGGTAATCATTAGGTGATGGATACTCATTGTCTTCCCGGTTAGCCCGATGGTCAGGAGCGGGTCGAACCGCCCGTCTATGGACGGGCTCATCCGGTTCAGTGTAGGTTCGGGCTCGAGTAGTGGGTGGTGGAGGACTTTTGTTACCGAACATTTCTGGGTTCTCGAGTGGGTCGTTCGGGTTGATCATTTTTCCACCTGATTTACCCTTTCGAGCTTTGTCGAAATAAACCGTGTACGGAACATCATCTTCACCCCAGTTGCCGAATTTTGGTACCGTTGGACGCTGTTGCGAATAATTAACAATATTAATATAAATAGTTCACTTATATTTTGATAAACTTGTTTCAAATACTACAAATTTATAGATCTTATTAGGCAAAGATATTTATAACAATCTCGGTCTAAATAATTCATATTTCACAAATCCTACTTCGACCAAGTACGAGGTAACTGTTGGGTTCATAAAATTTTCCGACTTAAACATCATTGATGTGTTTTAAGCACATTGTTTGTGGATAAAATGATAATTAGAAAGTTAATCATACACCTTGTTAACAAAGCCGACAATATTAGTTACATTTTTTGGGTTAGAATTCGAATCTAATTACGGCTAAAAACCTAAATCTTGCGTTTGAAATGTCGAATTCTACATTTGTGTTTTCATAAACCATGTAGCAGTTTGATTAGAAGACATGTATCCTGATTAGTGATCACTGTTGTCAATGAAAGTCAACTCCACAATAATATCTTATATCTTCAAGAAATCATCAATACAAACATGGATCTGACTACTGAGTACCATTTTAAAGGTAATAATGTTCAATCATATCAAAAACCTTTTTATAAAATAGATTCAAACAATGATTTCTCCAACAACATTAAAACTACCTCAATAACTAAGAAGTCAACTCTTGACTTCTGATGCCCAAATTGGAGATTTTCAAAGTTCAAAATCGCACCTAATTAAGTAATTAGAATTATACCAAATTCAAGGTCGTTCTCATGTGATTTATGTACAAAAAACACAATTTTAAGGTTGAACAGATTTATCAAAAACTTATGTTGATTAATTGACGACTTGCGATAGCTTGAAAGATAGAAAAAATCCAGAAACAAATTAATAGATTAACAGATAGTAGCAGCATTTAGACAGCATAATCAGGTGAATAAACAAAAATTCTTAATCGTTAAATTCAAACTTACGAAAAACGCAATTAGAACGAGATAAAAGGAGAGATTAGAAGAAGACCGATTTCATGTTCAAGGAGATAAACTTACCGCCATGTATTATTAGGAGGATGCGAGCCTGAAATAAGAACCAGAAATGTCGGAGCAGAGTTATTATTCCAATTTATAAAAAAACTCACGAATTTCAGATCTTAATTTAGCAATTCAAAGCTTGAAATTAATCGCAGGAAGAAGAAGAAGAAGAAGAAGAAGAAGAAGAAGAAGAAGAAGAAGAAGGATGATTTAAGAAGAAATAGTATTGAAGGAAGAAGAATGGTTTATCAACCGTTGACTGGCGCCACCGGTCATGTTTGATTATAGATACGACTTGTAAAAAAAATTAACACTTGTCAAATGCTCTTAACACTGTGTTCCCTAGTTCATTTAAGGAAAGAAAAGAAAAGAACCAAAAGGAAATGAAAAATTGTTTGTGTTCCTAAGTTTCATTTAACGAAGGAAAATAAAATATGTCATGATCCCGAGTTTCATTTAAGGAGGAAAAGTAAATGAAAAGTAGGCAAAATTCTTTAAGTTTCTTTTCCCTCCGATTTGGAATGAATTGGAAGGAAAACTTTTTATTCTTTTCTTTTCTTTTCATTTCCTTTCCTACACTCTCCTTTCATTTCTTTTCTTTTCTCTCCTTAAGTAAACTCGGGAACACAGTATAAGAGTTCAGACAAAAAAAGTGATATATGTGTTTAAATGATAATTTTAATCTAAGAATAATGACTATTGACCAAATAATTTATTGACGGTAAAATTTTATTAAGACTGCAGAACGTGTTGTTCCGGACACGTTAAATGGCTCACGCCAGACTGCCCTAGGCCCATCATATGAGAGGTAAATCAAGCTCACTTAGCGGCAAGGTGGTGGAGGGTGCCGAAATTCGATCATGTTTGTTAATGTTGCAAGACACTCCACCTTTAGACAATTTTTTTTTTTTTTTAGTTTGGGGGGGGGGGGGGGTACA
>WOUH02000002.1:624981-637312 GCA_009936405.2 Stevia rebaudiana
TATTTTTTTTATTGTTTTTAAACCAATAATAAAATAGCACCTCATACTCTTATTTTTTACCCATCTCTCTCAAAGCTCCCTTCAAAGCCCCAACCACTACACCCATTTCCATCACCCCTTATATCTCCTGCGTGGCACTGACGCGTCATACTCAAAGCCCCTTCAAAGCCCCAACCACTACGCATAGTCTTATAAGTTTGGATCATAAGTTTTCCGTATTTTTATTGTCAACTTAATTTAAGAAAAAAAAAAAGAAAGAAAGGTTTTGAATGTGGTATCCAGAACTTAAGATGTTTAATTTGATGGAATTGAAGTAACTATCTTGAGGGACTAATGTGTAAATGTTGGTGATTAAATGATTTATTGAATCAGTTTTGCCACAACCCTAATTTTTTACGTATTCTTTAATTCCTCTCGGTGCATTCATCTTCATCAAAGAAAATAACACTTTACTGAAGAATTGATAATCAACCATAATCAGGACAAAATAAGAGTCTTAATCAAGAATCACTACGACATCTTCCTCTTCCAACCACATTGAAGCGTCTCCTACAAGTAAACTAAGTGTTCTTACCGAATCCATTCATTGTGATATGTTAATCTTGACTTATACATATTGGATCCGAGTTTGAGCTCAATATAACTCGTCCGATTAAATTCATTTGATCACATATTGCTAACTTTGTAGTTTGTACTTTGTACTATGTTATCCGAGACTTGTTTAATTGTTGTTTGAGACCTTTATAGAAATGACACATGGTATTCTAAACTCAAGAAAGCAAGTCAACTCGCTGATTAGCACATTGACTCGAGTTGAATACGAGCTTAACTTTCAACTCATTTTAAATATTACGAGTTGAGTCAACTCTGCTCGTATTGTTACGAGCTCAAGTACGCATTAATGTTCAGCTTGGCTTGCTCGTTTAACAAATATGGCCTAGCCGCCAAAAGATTAAAAAACAATTTTTTTTTAAGTTTCAACTACAAAAAATTGTAAGACTCAACCGCTATAAAATTTAAAGTAACCAGGTTTTTATGTAAAATACTAATAAAAACATAAATTTGAAATGAAAATACTTGTAAAAGAAAACACTATTATTATACGAAGTGGAAAAAACTTAAATTTAAATCGACAAACAAGTACAAGAAACATATTTTTGACAATGTAAATATCACCGACGAAATACCGAAACAAACACTTAGAGCAAAAATCTTAAAACTTAACCTTTAAACTTTGACGATAGACGTAGCAAAAAAAAACAAATTTGAACGACGGTGGGAATTGAACCTTAGTATCTAGGGAAACTGTGCTATAGTATTACCACCAGACTATAGCTCCAATCCCAGATACACATAGCAACATGACAGGCACTCGCAAATATGCCCACATAAGTCAATCATTTAATAACACCATTTGTTTTCTTGTTCATCCGACTCCTGATTCTTTGCAAATTGGATGTTATTTAATCTCAATCGTTGGGTCGATTAAGAGTCGACTAAGAAATAGTTAATTCAAAATTTAAAAGTCATCAAATGTCCATATTTAGTGGATAGATTAGTAGCCGCATTCTAAACTTAGACTAAAAAACAAAACAATTGCAACCCAAAACATAGACTAATTTTGAAATAATTTTCCGTTTTAAACACATATATAGTATTGCATAATTTTTAACCAAGTGTTTATGGTTCAACCCAAAAATGTCCTAACGAACCTAAATATGATCAGCTTGTTGAAGATAACCAAAATTTTTGAGGCTAAAGTTTAGATCACACGGACAAAGAAATGTAGAATCTTTACATCCAACCACTCGAAATCTTCGACCGTTGTTTGACTCGACATATTTGTTCTCTAG
Organism: Stevia rebaudiana; assembly: GCA_009936405.2. Taxonomy (NCBI): domain Eukaryota; kingdom Viridiplantae; phylum Streptophyta; class Magnoliopsida; order Asterales; family Asteraceae; genus Stevia; species Stevia rebaudiana. The sequence continues at coordinate 626,835 of WOUH02000002.1, forward strand.
TAGTAACATAATATCTGTAAGTAAACATGTCAAAATTTTTCACTTCAACTAATACAATATTCAATCTTTTTTTCCTAAAATTTTACATCTACAATTCATCTAGTGAAGTCATCTCAAGATCCAACATTTCCAAAATTTTCAATATTTCTTGATACTCAAAATGACTCTTATCTTCCATAACAAATGTATGAATTTTCCCATTTACTTCAACAACACTACAACCCGGTAATTTCTTTGTCCCACTTTTCTTCATTACATTTCTCACATCAGCAACTTCATCCCATTTTCTTAATTTAGCATAAAAATTCGAAATTAACACATAAACCCCCGAATTAACATCCGGTTCCAACTCCAAGATCTTCTTCGCCACCATTACTCCAATCAAAAACTCACCATGCTTATGACATCCCGACAACAATGCAACCCAAAAAGCTAACCCTGGTTCGGTTTTCATCGAACCAGTTAAACCGTAAGCTTCTTCAACTAACCCTCCACGCGCCAAAAGATCACCCAAACACGCGTAATGTTTATCATCTGGCTCAATGTTGTATTCATGAACCATGAGGTTGAAACATAACCTACCTTCTTGTACTAACCCTGCATGACTTAATGCTGACATCAGCGAAGCAAAAGTTGTATGATCTGGTTTTGAGTTTGATTCCAACATTTTATGAAACATTGAAACAGCTTCGTTCCCGTACCCGTGCATCCCGTAGCTAGCAATGATCGTGTTCCACATGATTAAATCTTTATGAGGCATTTTATCAAACAGGTAACGCGCGTATGGAAGTGAACCGCATTTTGAGTATGTATCTATCAACGCGGTACCTATAACTTGATCGAAAACTAGGTTTTTCATTACATACCCATGTAGCGATCTAGCAAGTTTCAAAGATCCGGTTTGAGAACAAGCTAAAAGTGCACCAACAATAGAAGCTAAATCTGGTTTGAATCCGAATATTTGCATCTTTACTAACAAATTAAACGCGTTATCAGCTAAACCATTTTGAGCATAACCAGAAATCAACGCACTACAAGCAACTATGTTTTTCAATTGCATTGATTCGAACACTCGACATGCAATCTCTATCTTTTTAGTTTTAGCATACATGTCTACAAGACTGGTTTGAATAATTACATCGACTGCAAAAAGACGTCTTCTTATTACATATGCATGAACAGAAAGACCTAATTTTGTGTTTTCAACATTAGCACAAGCTTGAATCAAACCCAAAATCGCGATTCTATCTACTTCAATATTTTCGATTCGCATTCGATAATACATATCTATAGCTTCAATACCTCTCCCACTTTGTGCAAACCCTGTTATCATTGTAGTCCATGATACAACATCTCTTTTAGGCATTTTATCAAACACCTTCACTGCATCATTCATTTTCCCACATTTTACATACAAATTCAACAAAGAAGAAGCTACAAACACATCATGTTCATATCCACAATTGATCGCGTGCTTTCGTATCTCTTCACCCATTTCTAAGTTAACCAAACTTGTGCAGGCTTTGAGTGCCACCGTAAAAGTGGAACTGTCTGGTCGAACAGATTCTGAATGCATTTCACGGTATAGATTGATTACTTCATCAGGATAATCTTTACGAGAGTATGCAATAATGATAGCATTCCAAACATCCACCCTTTTGTCAGGAATTTTATCAAACACCTTGTGTGCAAGTTCAATATCCCCAGTTCTAGAATACGATGATATGAGTTGGGTATTGTATCTCCCAGTAATGATGTACCCAGAAATTATCAGCAAAGCATGGATCTTTGCGATGGATGATGTGTCTATACAAGTGAGGAACAACGATTTAATGTTTTTTGGGTAAAACATACATGTAGAATCCTAAATCAATAATTTTGAAGAACAGAGTTTACTGATTTTAATTGAGTTTGAAGTGATCTAATCTCCACTAAGAGACTGAATTTTTATGAACAGAGGGTTTGAATGGCGAAATCGATTGAAGGTTTAGAGGGGTATAAATCCTTGAGAGAAACGTGACGTGACATCTGAACCCTTTGGTGGGTATCAAGCATTTCACATTTTTCTTGATTGATTTGGTATTCATATTTCTTAATTAAATAAACATCATCTATTTTATTTATGAACTTATCAATGAAATTTTTGTGATCTCTAATTCAAAAATATTTTAATTAAATTATAGTATAACATACAATCATATTTTATGTTGAATTAAGTTATGAACCAATGTATTAAACAATGTTAGATACTATAAAATAGATAAATCTATATTTTGAACAATGTCACGTATAGTGGATCATGATGTTTTAGATACAAAGACATGTAAATTAATTTAATTAATTGATACTCATATATTGTACCTAATACAACAATAACAACGCAAAAGTTTAAGAATAAAAGCATACAGTAAAAACATTAATCATGATTTAATGATTAATAGTGAAGTGTTATTTGCGAACACAGAACGGATTAATATTTAACATTAATAATTATAATTTATGGTTTAAGATATAAATAGTATTTAATTATTATAAACTTTTTTATTATAACATTTGTTGACTTTCGCTGCTACCTAGAGAAATAAAATAGAAGTCAATATAAATTTAAAAATTAAAATACATAAAGAAGATATTTTAAAATTTAAGATAACTTAAAAAGGGTAGGAGAATATGGTTTTTTCTTATTAGAAATCATTTATTCAGATTATAACAAAGTTAAATCTCTTAAATATAAATTTTATTAACAATTGATTACAGAATTATTAAACTATAACTTTCTTAATTTTGGTAAATTGTAATTTAATTTCATATTTTTTACATCATAAATATATTTTTATTATCTGAATTTATGAATACATTATAAAAATACATAATTTTTTTAGAATCAAAGACCCGAACACCCCACATCACTTTGTCAAATGGATTATCTTTCCACCCAAAAAACAAGAATGTGGTGACAACCACCCGCCCCAAAAGAAAATCACAACTGGAAAAACCCACTGTCTCAACTCCAACAAATTTACTATAGACGATACTCCAATACATTACCTACCATAAAGAAAGTTATGGGCTACCAGTGAGATAAATGTCTTTTGGTCAATATGAAATTACACAATTTCAATTTGCAAACCCGTGAGTAATACACGAGTCTATAACCTAGTTATTTATATAACTAAAAAATAGACATATGTGTTGCCGTGTTGGTAGGTTTTAAGACGGTTGATGGTTTATGTAAAACAACAATGTACTTTGTACTTAAAAGAATGAAAGTTTATATTGTGGAAATATGTATGAATTTACATGATCAATTTTCAGCCGATAAAAGTCCAAAGAAAGGATTTGTTATAGCAGACTGCAATATGTTCCTGGCTGATTCGAAAACCGACATGTCAAACCGGTCTCTTGGAAGACACAAATACTTTCCACCGTCGACTTTTTCGAACCCGCAAAGCTCGAGAAACTTTACGCCTTGTTCAAATATCCCCACTCTTTCCTATTATTTCAATCAATAGTTACATTAAACAAAAACCTCATAGGTTATGTTCGAGTTAACGCGCGTTATATAACAAAAAATGTTACCTTAAAAGCAGGATTACTTAATCGAATCTTCCTAAATCTATCTTCATCAGGATTTCTTGCAACATTGCTGACATAAATTAAAAGAGTCTCAAAAGCTCTCTTCACTTTAATATCATCATTCTATGTAAGATTGCCATTTTCAGTCATTTTATTAAATAATTTCTTACTTAATATTTTAAAATTTGTGACACTAAAACTTACCTTATTTTGTCGCCTGAGTGATCTTAAACATTCTCTCATGACATCTATCTTTGTTGTCAAATTAACACCAATCTCAGTAGACATTACTGGCAACATCTCCTATTTTTCAATAATTAAAATTTCAATCTTTAGATTAAAATTAAATTAAAAAACATTAACATCATAATATAATAATAAATCTTACCGTTTTTTCTTGAACTACAGGTGCATTGGTTTTAACGGACGCATGATTTTGCAGAGGTAATCCAAGCTTCCCCCTTCTTTCTAACTAATGTAAAAACAACAATATAAATTAAGAAAATTTGTGAAAATTAAATTTAGAAATAATACTTTAAATGGAATCCACAAGTTTAACCCATTTAAATATAATAATTATTTATGAAATTGAATATATAGAAAGTATTAGGAGGTCAACTCAACCAATGTTTACCCATTTTGACCCGTCTCAAAAGTTTACCCATTTTGACCGGTTACAATAAATTCAACAACGAATGATATAATAACCTTGTCTTGTTGTAATTTTAGGCGAATTTTTTCGCGTGCTCTATTTTCTTCATCTTTCTCCGCTTTCCGCAAGGCTATAAAACTGAATATAATTGTATAATGAAGTGATTGAAGAAAAAATACCAATTAAAAAAAAAAGAAAAAATATATAGAGAGAGAAAAAGAAACCGTTTTCTTTCGTTTTCTTCTGCAATCTTCTTTGCTTCTTGCAGTTCTTTTCCAACCCGAATTCTTTCCTATAAATGTGAAACAAAATATGAATCATTTATGTTTATCATATTCATTAGAATGATAAACAGGATAACAAAAGAAACAAATCCATATTCAATTTCTTTATTCCATTTAATATGATTAAAACCATATGAAATGATTTTGCAGGTCAATCCAACCCGTGTAAATGATTGATTTTACCTTCTCTGTATTTGATACTGATTTCATATTTTCTTCCTTGTTCTTTTTTCTTGAATTTTCTCTGTGATTGTAAACAAACAAGTATTCAGTAAATAAAATAAGCCAACATGAGTTTTCTGGATAACCAAACAAAAACTGTTATTATTATTATTATTATAGAGAACAAACCTTAACTTTTGTGCTGTTATCTTTACTTCTTCTGACACAGAAGAAGCCTCAAAATTTTCAATTTCAATTTTCACCGGAACCTAATGAACTATTATTAATTATTACTTGTTACACTAAACAATATTAAACAATAGCATATAACATCAAGAAGTTACAATTCAAAGTTAAACATCATGTAATTTTGCAAAAGACCATAAGGTGGAAACTTGAAAAAAATAATGATGAATGAAATCAATATGAAAATTTTAATAAGTTAAAATAAGCGTTGCGTTTTATCTGGTCTCATTGTTTAGCAGCGTATTGAAGGAATCTCATGAGTTTATAGGCAACGAGTCATCACGGTTATAAAAAAAAAGAAGATAAAAAGTAACCATCTCATATGAACTCATATAACGAAACAAAAACAAATGAATCGTACCGATGGCATTTGATCAATTTCAGGGTCATTCTCATGATCAACAATCCAATTAATAGCATCTTCCAAACTAGAGTTACCTTGATGAAAAAAAACTTTGCTCAAAATAACATCAAAATGCAATAATCTAATTATTTAAGTAAGACGATTTTTATGCACTAAAATACATTTTTATAATAATCAAAATGTTGTCAATGGACTAACCTGAATGATAAAGTGCTCGAATTGCACGCGCCAATGGAAACCCCATTTCTTCAAGTTCATCAAGTAATTTCTTGTTTACCTCTTGCATATCCATTTCTAATTTAAAATGCCACAAAAGTCAATTTAGATCAGATGGAGTATATTCATTTGCAATATTAGATCAGATCAAACTGATTTTTACCTAATTTCTCGAAAATGCAAAGGCAACCGCTGATGAAGTGTGTGGATGATCGATCAACAATTGTTGATTACAGGGATGCTGATTCGTTACTTCACCGATGGAGAATCTTTTCGTTTTCATCTTTTCAAACTCAAATTAAAGCTTTCTGCTTCGCATAGGGTTCAACTCGATTCTTTTTCGTATTTATACCTTACGTATTCCCAAATCTCAAATTGCCAGATTGGCAGATTTTCTAAAACCAGTTGGGTTCATAATTTTATATACTTTTTTTTTTTTTTTAACCATATTACCATATTGGCTTGGAACCTAATAATATTTGAGTGACTATAGATATTTTTCCACATTAGGTTTAAGGTTCAGTAATCTGATAAAAACAAACTAAGTTGTTAAAAAATTAAAGATTTTTAGTTATGGCTCCATTTGATTCACAATTATTACCTTGAATTTACTTTTTTGTAAGTAAATGAATTTTAAAAGTAACTTATAAAACTTATATTCCTTGACTTCTTATGAATGATAAATTGTAATACGTTACATTTTTGTATTATGTATCATCAAACGGCATATGATGTATATATCTATTAACCTGGACAGTCAGAAATAAATTGCACTAATTTTAACGTAACGTTAAAAGCGTTGAGTTTGTCCTTACGATAGACGGTTAATTAGGTATCTCGAGTCAGTGGGGTCTTATTAGAACCAGTATATCTATTCCTACGGGGTAGAGGGAATACATCTTACTAGAATACTAGGGTTGTAAACAAACCGAACGATCAACGAAAAGTTCGTGAATTGTTTGGCGTGAAGTTTGTTTGTGTTTGTTCGTTTAATAAATGAACGAACATGAATATGAAATTTTGTTAGCTTTGTTAAATGAACGAACACATACAAAGTTCGTTCTTATGTCTTCGTGAACGTTCGATAATATGTTTGTAAACGTTAGTTCATTTACGTTCGTTTGCGTTTGTTTGTGTCTGTTTGTTTATGTTCATATGTTGTAGGATTTTAATTTAGTCTTAAAATATATAATTGGTAGCCCTAATATCTATTTTAATATCTATTCATATTTCCTTCCTTCTATCTCGTTAAGGTTATTTCCCTCCTCCGTTCAAAACTAGGGATTACGACATGCTCTCCCTTTGCTCCGCCTACATCTTACCCTCCTCATACTATGCCTTAACTTGCTAACTGTGAGATATACTGAGTACGATGATAATGATCCATAAAGATAGTCTTTTCATATATAAATTTCTTGAATTTTTTTTAACACGTTTGTTTAATATGAAATTGACTCATACCAATTCATCAGGAATCGAGAAATGGTCACATACTCCTCCTGCATAGGTCATGGAGTAACATATCACTGCGTGTGTATTTCGGAAGAGTGAGATTTTGCAAAACCGAAAAGGATAATATATAAACTATAAAGTAATAAAGTATTCTATTTCATCCTAACAGCTGAATATGTAATTTTAATGTGATTTGTAATATTAATTACAAACGAAAAATAAAAACACACATCATTATTTCATTACACACGTTTTAGGAAATCAAGTACATATGAGCTATGGCAGTAATGCAGTATGGCCTATGGATTCAAATTTATTTCTAGTAGAGTATGGGTAGTTAAATACTCAAATGTACAACAACATAGGCCCAATTCAGTCCAGCCCAGCCCAATACAATATATATACTTAAATTGCTAATTAGTCCTCAAGGCACTCGATCGGAGGAATAGGGTACCTATTTTTATCAGTACAATAATCATAATTCATATACTTTCTTCTCACATTCTCATAATCTTTAATTTGACGAGGATTTAAATGCCAATAATTCTTTTTATTCCACCAATGCTTTGCGGAGTAACAATCCTTATTTGGGCTATTGGGGTTTGAAATGCAGCCCGCGATGTTAAAATCTTGAAAATGGGCCTGAAATGGTGAATTGGTCCAATTGGCTTTGGTTTTGCCTCCATCGGTGGCCCAATTAGATCCATCCCATAAGCTTACGAGCACTTGCATTGGTCCCTGAGGGTACGCAACCAAACCACTTATTAAGTGGTTCTTGTATACCCTTATTGGTGTGTCATCCACGAAAAACCTAACAAAATACGGTTAAAACGGGTCGATTCAGGTTGTATTATATCGGTTATTGGTCAAAGGGTAAAACACAATAAAAATAAGCGGTTAAAGAGCCGTAATAAAGTGTAACCGTTTATAACATTTTAAATAGAGCCAAGCCACCGGTGAGCTACTCAAGCTCAACTAACCGAGCTTATATGAACTCGAAACCGGGCTTGAACATTTATTTATGTTCATTTAATAAATGACATCGAAACCAAGCTTCACATAACGGGCTTGATAACTCGTAAGCCAAGCTTGTTTTTTTTATAACGTTTATGTAGTAATAATATGTAAATATATTTACATAACAGTTATTATTATATGTGTATATTATTGTATACTTAGATATTACAAGTATAAATGTATAAAAACTAATTATAAATAAAATGAATAATGAGTTAAAAAGGAGTTTGGACCCAACCCATTTTTTACCCGACCCGACAAGAGAAAAGTGCATACACAATTTGATGTGGATTCCATAGTAGTTTGTAGTAATGAAAATCTGCTGTTGGGTCAAACCAAAGACGAAGTCTTTGCTCTCTACCACCGAGTCCATGTGCGAATACGTTAGTTTGTAAAACGATGGGTTTGCCATGTCTGTTTCCCAAAAACTCAAAGTCCAACTCATCATGTTTGCTCGCGTTTGAGTTTAACTACAACACATGTTATGCAAGTGTAACCAAGTTATATAATGTCATAACGGGTATGAATCCATATCCAAAGTTTTAATATATATAGTACCTTAATGCTAGTTTCATACTAACGTCTAGAAAATATATACAAAAAGATCATATAAACAAGTTTTAAGTATAGTTTTGTACATAGAAAGCAGTAACGACGCCAGCTGAATCCTTATCTGGTAGTTTGATTCTCATTTGAAAGAATCCAGATCCAAAGAATGATTTAGACCCGAATCCAGCACCTATGAATATTATCAAAAGGTATATATAAATTAAAGGATCAAAGTAACAAAATAAGAGAGATGGTAAAAATATAACCTGAAGATTGGTCCAAAGACAACTGTACTTCCTGTCTATGTTTAAAAAACAAAATACGATCTTGGCCCCAAGTAACATAATAATTTTGATCAAAAGTCACATTTCTTGTGACACCTAACGAGGAAAACATTTCGAACACAATGACAACGATCATCAACTTCCTTGGACAAAGGCCCATTTTATGAGCAGAATGATAACTTGCTAGTGTTTGTGAGGATTATGTACAAATAAATGGGATTTATATAAGCCATAAATATATGATTTTTTTTTAAATATTTTCTTTACAAATTATTATTTGTATTAAATTTCCTCATGCCCATAACACAAATACATCATGATGGCCGATTTGGAAGTTACTTTGTTATTCAAACAACCTTTTCTGTTTATCTTTGCTATTAATAAAAGATTAATATCATATGCTTATCATTGTAAAATAATATATACTTTTTGCAAGTCACCTGCTTGACTTGAACATGATATTACCCAGGTGTATTCTATTATCTAATTTCCAGTTATTAATTATTTACTCCTCTTTCTCGTGCGAAAAGTATTAGTATTACCGGCCTCATAATTAAGATATATTTTATCTAAGAACAATTTCTGAGTTAAATGACTTCGATTTTGTGATCAATAAAAATAACTTAATGGCATTAACTGACGTAATGGTATTTTAGTATTTTACTATCTACAATGTTTTTTTCTAATCAATAAAAATATTAATATATGGAATATTAATATATGGAATATGTTAATTTAAATATTAAACTAGATAGTAAACTGCAATTTGAGTCCATGTGATTGACATCTAATAGCATATTGCGTCCTCACCGAACAAGATTTGGGTTTCTAATATCAACCCGTCACATTTACCGTTACAGAGGTAACTACTTGCGTCTACTTTAGGGGCAAAAATGTCATTTGGACCATATAAACACTTTTTAAAGTTCGAGTCCCATCTTCAACATCCCATATAAACACATTTGGAAAGGTGGTACTCATCTTTCAAATTGATCGCTCACACACTCGTATACATACACATATATACACACATAAAATATAAAAAAAGTGTTTAAAAATAGATGTATTGTTGGAGAAGTAACGTGGATTTTAGAATGATGAGTCGAAATCTGATGTGGAGGTAACGCGACAAATCCGGTTTAGGATTTCCAAAAACCATTGGATATAGTCTAAGTAATATTGTACTTTAAATATTTTCGCCTAAGTAAAATGTTTGGGTCATTTTTTTATGACAAATAATTCAAGTCTAAAGTAGAAAAGGCGTCTGAAAAAAAAATAATTTGGTTTTGGGTTTGGATCGAGTGAAAATCCGACCTTAACACCCTAAATTATACACACACGTACCAGTTTCAATAAGCGATAATTCTCACTAAGTACATAAATTATATCATAAATATATCTATCCTATGGAGTGTTGGCTAGGCAGCCTCTAGGTGCCTCGATTTTGGCCTAGACGGCTTTCTAGGCGTTAGGCGGGTCTAGGCAGCCAGAAATTGGTCAAAATCCTCAAAAATCAGTCAAAATTGGTTTAAAAAAAAGTCAAAATTGGTCAAATTTTGGATAAAATCAATCAAAATGGCTAAAATCTATTAAAATTGATCAAAATCTTCAAAGTATTTATAAAAAATATAATTATTTTTATATATTTTATATAAATTTTGTATATATATGTTAAT
>WOUH02000002.1:637412-652700 GCA_009936405.2 Stevia rebaudiana
GAGAAACATTGCATATAGATCAGCTAATATATAGACAACTGCAATAGCACGTGCATATAAGCTAAGAGAAGGTCTAGGACCTTGCATGCGCTTAATAGCACGTGCACAAATAGCTTTTCGATTTATTTGTAATCACACATTTAATATTCAAGTTTCAAAACTTGCATGTATAAGTTATGTGGTTACATTTTTTTTAAAGCGTTTATGGTTTAACATTAAACTTTTGTCTAATGTTTAATTAAGTTTCTTTAAAATGACAAAAAATTTGATTAAAGTAAACATTTGTGTAATTAACTTAAGTATTAAATTTACAGCGAATGTTTTTCTTGATTACATGAATTCAATGGCGAACCTATGTATGGATGCCTGAGGCCGTTTGCACCCAAGCATTCTTTTGTTGTATGTACTAGATTAGAAACCCAGGTCTTATGTGAGTTGAATAATTTTAACATGTAAAATAAGTAATTTTTCTATCCTATTTAGTGTAACCAATATATTTGTTTGAAAAAATAAATTTTTAAGTTTTTTTTAGTATTTACATTTTTAAAGTTTCAATTTTGACTAATCTTTTTTTCTATCCGTTTATTTTATTTTAATGTTAGCTTGTTTTTGTACGTTATGTTATTTCATCACCATAATATTTTTTATGGCTAGTTTTTTGTGGTTTTGGACAAGATTTACTCTTGTCGTAGATTAATTTTAACTTGATTTTTGTTGCGAGTCACTAGAAGTTGACTTCACTAGAAGTTGACACATGTCATTTAATGTTATTGTTTTATTATAATAGATAGATAGATACGATTTAATCCAAATTGACCCTAAAACTTTGACACAGGCCGATGAATATTTGACACCAAGACACAAGAGAAAACAATATAATTAGTTTTTACAAAATAACTATTTAAAATAATTAATAAATACAAAAATAATATAAATGATATCTTAATTGGGCCAATGTTCATTTTCCCATTATTTCTTGAAAATCAACGAGACTAAACTCATTAACAATTTGACCCAGTAAAATTTTAAACAAATTAAACATAGCCCAATAACGCTTTTGACCTTATATATATACATTCTAAACCATTAAACACACAAACAATTAACTTAAGAAATCTAATTTGAATTATTCGTCAAACACAATTTTCCCCTCCCCTAGAATTTGATTTTGATTATAGATGATTAGTGGATTTGATAATTCATTTTATTGTTTTATTATGTGGCTAGTATGCTACTTAACCTACTTCATATAGTTTTGGTTGATTTGTGTTCAGTTGTCCTGACTTGTAAATTCACATGTAGAAGACATCTCAAAAGAAAAGTTCAAACTTCCAACACTAAATTCAACAAACGCCCACAAACACACCACCTTGGTTGTCCATATTTTCACTTATTCTTTAGAAACATGCATTTTACTCCAATGTTAGCCATTCAAAGAAATTAAATAAATATAAAATACGTGTCACGTGTGAGAGAGAGATAGAGGGGACTAACTTCGAAATTTTGGACAACCATAAGTACACACCCTCCTCCAATGGAGACGTTTGGGGTTTAAAAACCACATGGCGTATTCAAAGATTCATGTTTGAAATAGAATCAATAAGCACAACAACAAAAATATGATTGGTTTTGGCAATGAATAACTAAAAAAAGTTAAAAATGTCATAAGTTAAATTTAGGGGTGTAAATAAGCCAAGCTGACTCGTGAAAAGTTCGTGATCGGATCGGTAAAAAGCTCTAACGAGCCAAGCACAAACCAGCTCGAGCACGAGCCTTGAAATATGGATCGTTTACTTATCGAGCCTAGCTCGAGCTTCAGATGCCAAGCTCGACCCGGCTCACGAGCCTAAACGGTCTTTTCCTTTATATCATTTTATTAATCTATTAACTATATATTTATATTAAAATTTATTTCTTTATATATTATTAAAATAAAAAAACCTAAATCATATATAATATGTTAACTATAAAAGATATAAATATAAAAATAAATAAAATTAATAATTAAAATATATAAATTAAATAATTAAATAATAAACAAGCCTAGCCGAGCCGAGCCCGAGGTTGAAAATATTTTTACGAGCCGAGCTCGAGCTTCAAAACAAAAATTCTAAACGAGTCGAGCTCAAGCTTGAGCCCCCTTAAATTTTAACGAGCCGAGCTTGAGCCTTAGCAAGCTCGGGATCGGCTCGACTCGTTTACAACTTTACACCCCTACTTAAATTCTGAGCATAATAATTAGACAAAAAGATGATACTCTGGATTGAAAGAATTCAGTTTCCTATGATATTTTATTACTTATTCCTTCTTATTTAGTGGTTGAATATCAAATAAGATTATTAAAAACAACAATCAACTTATTTTGGCGGGAGCGGCACATTAGGTAGATGTTATTAGTCGTAGTCGTACTTAAAGATCCATGCCAATCAATAAGGCACCGGGGCCCAACCAAACTGTAAGATGAATTTGTCCATTTAAATGTGTAATCACAAGCCGAATTCCTCGTATATAAAGACAAATCAAGCACATGCTTTTTTCAATGTTAGTCTTTTAAAATCATCGGCGAATAATTGAGTATGATTTTATTTGGATAACTTTGATAAGTCTTTTGAAGATCCTCATTTATAAACATTAAAGAGTAAACAAGAGACACTCTGTTATTCTATTTATAAATTCGTTGAAGTTTGATGAAATTATTACTTCCTAATGAAACGTATCCAATGATTTGTGCATCATCAAATCAATCCATTTAGGATACTACTATTCATCATCAAAAGGCCCAAATCAATTTATAATACGCGTCTTCAATTCACATATGCCTGACTTGTTCTTTCGTTGTTGTCATATCGCTTATATTGATATTTTATCAGATCGCTTATCTTCACATTCTATGTGACATCATCAACGTTTAACGAACATGTATTATTTGAATTATCTACGCAAGTCTAGAGTGTTCAAGTATCCCGCGCTTATTTAGATTTTAGAGATTATATTTGTTATATCACGTACCTAATATTGTTTAGACAGGCTTACGAGTCAAATTGACTCAAGCCAACTTGTAAGTTGTAAAGATGATCTTTACATCCAAAGCTAGATATTAACATTCGAAAACCTAGGAAAAAAAAAAGTATAACTAGAGGTGCTCATTTCGGTTTTTTTAGGAAATGGTTTCGGTTAACAAAAGTCAAAACCGGGTAGAGAGGAATCGGTTCCGGTTCCTAACCGGTGTTTTTATCCGTTTTGAACGGTTTTTGGTCGGTTTTCACCTATTTCCCTAACCGGTTTTTGGCCGGTTCCTAGCCAGTTTTGGTCAGTTTTTGGTGGAACCGGTTCCGGAAAACCCGGTTCCGGTTATGATTAGTCATAGAACCTGAAACCACTATGGAACCGCTGGTTCGGGTTGGTTCGGGTCCGGTTCCGGTTCCGAAACCCTTTTTTTAACTCCTCTAAGTATAACCGTATAAGTTCTTTAAAAAAGTTCTGGGCTCATTTATGGGCCTCCAAACAAGAGCAAACATACCAAAAACCGTATGAGTTTTCCATGACAAGCTTCGGGCTCATTTATGGGCCTCCAAAAACATGTAAAAACGTACCAAAAACCGGTCATGAAAATAATACAAACTCATGGGCTTATAGTAGGGTTAAAACTCAAAAATATAAAAACATAAAGTTTTTTTGAAAATCATTTTTATTATAGTTTTTCAGAATCAATTACGTTCGGATCTAGACTGTCCGTACCATGACCCTGTTCCGGATCTCAGCAATCTTCCGGTCTCATGGTTTCCGGTACTCCACCGCCGTTCAGGTAACCTCCGGTGACCGGAAACCATTTCTCATCGTCGATTACCTCATCGATTCTCTTCAATTCTCCAAGCAAGACGCCATCTCCATCTCTTCCAAAGGTAACCTAACTCATCTCAAATCCACCATTAATTCCGATTTAGTTCTTAATTCCTTCATAAGTTACGGATTAAATCTTCCTCAGATCAGAGAAATCGTCTCTTCTGTCCCCAAAATCCTAAGTTGCAAAGCAGACAAAACTCTTGAACCCAAACTTAGGGTTTTTAAAGAACTTGGGTTATCCGGGTCGGATATTGTCAATCTCATCAAACGGAACCCGGATGTTTTCGGGTTCGGTTTGCATACCCGGATCATTCCCGGTATTAATCTTCTTAAAAAATTACTAGGTAATGATGAAAATGTGGTTGAATTTATCAACAAATCAAGATGGTTGTATTGCACAAACTTTTCAATGAAAAGATTGTCAACAAATGCTTCATTGTTGCAGAATATTGGTTTATCAAATGAGAGAATTGTAAAGTTTACATTGAGCAATCCTGAAAATCTTATGGCGGATCCGATTCTACTTGAAAACAGACTGAATTACGTCGAACAAAAGCTGGGTGTTTCGCGTGATTTAAGAAATTTTATACATTCTGTTTGTGTGGCTTTATATATCAGTGATTCAGAAGTAGAGAAAAAGATGCAATTGTTTAAGAGTTTTGGTTGGTCTGATTCAGATATGACTTCGTTGTTTAGAAATCAACCGTATTGTTTGAACAAATCCGAAAACAATATTCGTCAAAAGTTGGAGTTTTACATGAAGGATCTTGGTTATACACCTGAATATTTGATTAAATGTCATAGTTTTTTTACTTTTAGTTTGAGCAAAAGGATTAAACCAAGAAACAAGATGTTAAGAATTTTGAAAGAAAAAAAGTTAGTTAAGGATAAACTAACACTCATAACGATTGCATCTTATTCTGAGTTGAAGTTTCTTGAATTCTTGCGGGGTTTTGAGGATGAAATACCCAACTTATGTGACATCTACATGGATAGTGTGTTAAGAGTTTCTTGAGTTAATTTCATCAAGATAATCATTGTTCGTTTTTCCCTGATGATTTTGTTTATTTTTGCGATTTTAACATTATAATAGTTGAGCTATTAGACTCTTGTTGACTGTTTAACATAGTTGAGGTTTGTATTCATCGCGCGTATATGAATGACATTCTTGTAGGATATGAGAAGTCGGGTTTCATATTTGAGAATAAATGTAGAAGATGATGAGTTCAAGTAGCAGTGATATGATATTTTTATGGAAAATCTCTTTTGTTGGAGAATGTAATCTGATGATTATGTTTTGAATATTGAAACATAAAGTTTAGGTACATGAGACTGATTAAGTCATTTACTTGGTGGTTTGAGTTCATTTATTCTTTCCTTTTATCTAATGTTTTATAAATTTTTGAATATAGATAGTTATGCAAAATTCTCTGCATTCTTAGAAATATTAAGCTACTATGTTTGTAACATGTACACTCATACAAACAAGTAGAAATGTTGAATCTTAATGGAATTATTCAAGTTTGAACTTGATATTAAAGCTTGTTCAAGTTAAAACTTTATTAAATATAAGCTCGAGTTTATAATGAATCGACTTATATTTTTACAAACTTCAAGATCAAGGAATCATTTGTTCCCTAATGGTGGTCAAACATGACAGCTATTATTATTATTTTAACATTTTTTAAGAGCAATTTTATTTTAACATTTACAAATATCACATCATATATGCTACTATCTATCAACCGTTGACAATCACCACCATTAACGGACAATGATGCCATTAACTCTGTAACTGCACCAACAACCGAAAACCTCCACAACAACACCATCACAAATCAACCTTCCATCATCCAAACGGAACCAACTACCCTGGATCTCAATCGGAGAACAACTTGATTGAAATCCAGTTTCGAAAACCATATTTGTTCACAAGAGTTGACTTGAGAGATGGCGGACATAGATCTTGAAATGTTCATGGGGAAGTTGAAGTGGTTAGTTTCTGAGAACGACAACAATACATCGATTAGAAACAATCCGATCATCGAAGCAGGAAAGCCTGAAATTCAGTTACTTTACGAGGCGTTTGGCTACCTGATTGGATCATGTTTCAAAGACGACGTGATTGATGAAGAACAACTATTTGATCTTGAAGATATGGGAAACTGGATGACAAGACTTACCGAACTCGCACTCAAGACCGAAGATACCGTTGATTTGTTCATATCTTCTGCTATCTTCTTAAAGAATTTCAAACGTAGGTTACTTGATCATGATGACCGGTGTTTACTCGATTGCTCTCTTAGAGATCTTAAAGATGTTATGGACGACCTACAATCTATCAGAATGGGGATGAAGAATAACAAGGGGAAATTTTCCAAGAACCTTGTTAAGCATGATAAGATTAATACGAAGATGTATGAAGCTATCGGTACTTCCCGCATTGACAATACAAGAGGTACAAGAGAACATGAAGAGTTCGTTGTAGGCTTTGATGATGATGCATTAATAATATTAGATAGACTTACCGGAGATCGAAAGAAGCTGGACATAATTTCAATTGTCGGCATGGGAGGACTGGGAAAGACCACTTTGGCTACCAAAATATTCAATGATGCGCTTGTAGAGTATCATTTTGACATACGTTTGTGGATTACTGTTTCTCAAGCATATTCAAAGCGAAATATGTTATTACAACTTTTGAAGTCATTTGGCAAATCAGTTTGCGAAGCAACGAGTGAATCAAAGCTGTGTGAAATATTGTACCAGAGCCTAAAGGGCAGGAGATATTTAATAGTCATGGATGATATTTGGAGTTGTAAGGCATGGGATGATGTGGGATATGTTTTCCAGATGATAAGACCGGTAGTAGAGTTATTGTGACTACCCGGCTTACAGAAGTTGCTTGTCATATAAGCCGGGGTGGTTTCACTCACAACCTAAGGCATCTAACCAAAGAAGCAAGTTGGGAGTTGTTGTGTAGGAAGACTTTCAGGGAATATGAGTGCCCTGAGAGTTTGATCGAGATAGGGAATCATATAGTTCAAAAGTGTGGAGGATTACCAATTGCTTTGGTTGTCATAGGAGGACTTCTAGAGAAAGGAGATAAGAGGAAAGATTTGTGGGAGAAAATTGCTGAAAGCGTGGGTTCATACGTTTTCAACGACCCTAATGGATGCTTGGATACGCTAGCTTTGAGTTATGACCATCTACCTTGTCACTTGAAGAAATGTTTTATGTATGTAGGTGGCTTTCCAATAGACTACAAAATCCAAGTGCAAAGGTTGATCAGGCTTTGGATGGCCGAAGGGTTTATACAAAATGCAGGCCAACGAAGCTTGGAGGAAGAAGGTGAGTGTTACCTAATTGATTTGATTGACAGAAATCTATTGATTGTTGCTGATAGAAGGTCTAATGGGGGAATTAAATCATGTCGTGTGCATGATCTTTTGAGAGAACTATGCTTGAGAAAAGCTTCCGAAGAAAATTTCTTTATGAAAATGAGTATGTCAATGTCAAACAACAATCTTTACTCTGATTCTACTTTTAGCATTGGGAAGCAACGACGTCTATTCGTTGATTATGAAGGTTTTTGTAATATCTATTTACATGGTTTTGCCACACACACAAGATCAGTTTTGTGCATTCTTGACAATCGGCTCTCAGATCGTTATATAACTACAGGTCGGGTTCCTTCTGTTTTGCTTCTTAGGGTGTTGGATTTACTAAGTACTCCGTTGAATGATTTCAGTGACTTAAAAATACTCGTTCACTTAAGATACTTAGCAGTTTGTTCAGGTGAACGTAAACGTAAGTTAGAATCTTTAGAATTAAGTGAATTCTTATTGTCAAATGCCAATTTCTGGTGCCTTCAAACTCTCATTGTTAAAGGAAAATTCAAAGGCTTCATGTATTCGCCGGATGATATGGCGAATTTAAGGCATTTGCGATGTGACAGAATTGACATCCCAATCCTGTTCATTGTTCCTATACTGTCTAACTTGCAAACGATTTCCCGTTTAGTATTAGATCATAGGGCTCAATTTTTACTGCAAATTTTTCCTAATATCAAGAAGCTTGGGTGTTCTATTTCGTTAGCATCAAACAATAATATATTCCCTAACTTTGCCTTATTAAATCATCTTGAGGCTTTGGACATAGACACGCACACGCATGAATCTGTAACCTTAATGAACCCATTAAAGTTCCCAGAAACCTTGAAAAAGCTGACCTTAAAAGGGTTACGTCTTCCTTGGAATCATATGTCAACTATCCAACGATTACCCAAACTTGAGGTTCTCAAATTACTAGACTCTTCGTTCAAGGGGCAACATTGGGATATCGGTGATGAACAGTTTCAACAGTTGAAATATTTGAAATTAGAGAAGTTGAACATCCGTGTATGGGAAGCTTCTAGAATCAACTTCCGACGCCTCAGGAAACTAGCAGTGATAAGTTGTAAAGATCTAAAGGAAATCCCACTAGAACTAGGAATGGCGTACACACTTGAGCATATTGAGATTGATTATTACAACTCTCGTCTACTTGAGTCTGTAAATAGAATTCAAGAAGCTCAACGTCAAATGGAGAATGACGGTTTCCATGTCAACTACACTCCCATAGGTACACGTAATGTCTTCTATTACGGAGACCCTTTCTATGACTAGCTCCGTCATCGCATCATTTGCAATCTTAGCTAAAAATAATGTCAACGTACATGAATTATAATTATTGGTAACTTCAATTTTGTGTCATATAGTTGTATAAATGGGAAGTTTCTTGTACAACAGTAGCAATTCCAACAAATTTGTTTGTCAGGAACAATTCCAAGAAAAATGATGCCAACAAATATACTTATACCATTTGCACATAAATTGCCTACCTTGTGAAATTAAGGAACATAACAAGAAAACATTAAACATGACCTGTATTGATGAGCGTATAAGAATGACATTCTTGTCGGTTATGAGAAGATGAATTCCAAAATTGACAATTGGTGTAAAATATGATGAGTTCAACTGTTCAAGCAGTAGTGATACGATATATCTCTGTAAAATCTCTTCTATTGGAGGATGTAATCTGCTGATTGTGTTTTGAATATTGATACATAAAGTTTAGGTATATGAGACCGATTTAGTCTAAAATGTATATAATGTATATATGTGTGGGCTCTTGAGGCCAAAAGTAAAATTATACTACTTTTAACGTTATTTTACTTATTTTTGTGAAAACAACGTTAAAAGCTACGAGACGGTTAATCAGGCATCATGAGCAGGTGGTCTCATCGGAAGCAGCTGCTCTATCCTACGTGGTAGAGGTAAAGTTGTCTACATCTACCATCCTCAGACCTTACTTTTAAGTGGGATATACTGAGTACGTTGACGATGAGACCGATTTAGTCGTTTACTTGGTGGGTTGAGTTCATTTATTCTTACAAAATTAATAGGCTGTTTGAACCATTAAAAGGTTTAACCACTTATATTGCATCTCAAATCTTAATGATCACTAAAAAGCTATCAAATAACCCATAACCTGACTTCAACTGCGACGCTAGAATTTATTTAGTAAATTTCAATCTTTTAGTCCATAAAATATTTAAAGTTATAATTATTTTAATTTATCAGGATTTTAAAATTTTACTTTCATATTCTATATTTTGGCTTTAAAGTTAAAATTTATCTATATTCTTTTAAATGGTCAAACATGACTGCCAGTCTGCCACTATTATTATTTTAACATTTAAAAATTCACATCACATACGTTGCTATCACCCATAACCCATTGACAACGACCACCATTAACTCTGTAACTGCATCAACAAGACAACAACCGAGAACCTTCATCACCGCACCATCACAAATCAACCATCCATCATCCATCAAAAGAAACTAACTACCCTCGATCTCAATCAGAGAATAACTTGATTGAAATCGAGTATCCGAAACCAAATTTGTTGACAAGAGTTGACTTGAGAGATGACTGAAACAGATCTGGAAATGTTCATGGTGAAGTTGAGGTGGTTAGTTTACGAGTACGACAATAATACATCGATTAAAAGCAATCCGATCATCGAAGCAAGAAAGCCTGAAATCGAGTTGCTTTATCAAGAGCTTGACTACCTGATTGGATCTTGTTTCAAACAGCAAGATGATCTTGAAGATGTAGGAAACTGGAAGAGAAGGGTTATAGAAGCAGCACACAAGGCAGAAGATACCGTTGATATGTTCGTATCTTCTGCGATCTTCAAGAACGATTTCAAAGATGATTACCTGGATAATACGTCATATTGGGACTCAGATGATGACTTAGGTTATGATTACCTGTCGAGATATCGAAAGAAGGCATCCCCCATTTTACTCGATTGCTCTCTTAAGGACCTTAAGTTTGTTATGAAAGACCTTAAATCTATCAGAAAGGATACGATTCATAAGAAATGGAACCTTGTTAAGCAAGGCATGATGGTGGAGAAGAAGATTGATGAAGCTTCCTCCATGGGAAATACAACACTGAATCATGGTGCAACAGAACATGAAGAATTCACTGTCGGCTTTGAAGACGATGCATTGTCAATAGTAGATAGACTGACCAAAGATCGCAAGAATTTAGACATAATCTCAATCGTCGGCATGGGAGGACTAGGTAAGACTACTTTGGCTACCAAAATATTCAATGATGCTTATGTAGAATATCATTTCGAAACCCGCGGGTGGATCACCGTTTCTCAAACACATTCAAAGCAAGATATGTTAGTACAACTATTGGTGTCATTAGGCAAATCTGTTCACGAAGGAATGAGTGAATCAAAATTGTGTGAAATGTTGAACCACAGCCTAAAGGATAAGAAGTTTTTGGTCGTCATTGATGATATCTGGAGTTCCAAGGCATGGGATGATTTGGGACTACGTTTCCTCGATAGTAATAATGGTAGTAGAGTTATTGTAACGACGCGACTTACGGAGGTTGCTTGCCATATAAGCAGAGATGATTGCATTCACAATCTAGGACATTTAAATGAAGATCAAAGTTGGGAGTTATTGTGTAGGAAGATTTTCAGGGGATCTGAGTGCCCTGAGAGTTTGATCGAGACTGGGAAGCGAATAGCTAAAAAGTGTGGAGGATTACCAATTGCTTTGGTTGTCATAGGAGGACTTTTGGAGAAAGGAGAGAAGAGGAATGTTTTGTGGGAGAATATTGCAGCTAGTGTAGGTTCATATGTTATCAGTGACCCTAAAGGATGCTTGGATACGCTTGCTTTGAGCTATGAACATCTACCTTGTGACTTGAAGAAATGTTTTATGTATGTAGGCGGGTTTCCAGAAGACTATAAAATCCAAGCGCGTATGTTAATTCGGCTTTGGATGGCTGAAGGGTTTATAAAAGAAACACACCAAAGAAGCTTGGAGGAAGAAGCCGAGCATCGTTTGAAGGATCTAATTGATAGAAATCTTTTAATCATTGCTGATAAAAGGTCTAATGGAGGAATTAAATCATGTCGTCTGCATGATCTTTTGCGAGAACTATGCTTGAAAAAAGCGTCTGAAGAAAATTTCCTCATGAAAATGAGTATGTCAATGTCAAAGTCAAACAACAATCTTTTCTCTAATTCTACTCCCAGCCTTGTGAAGCAGCGACGTCTATTCACAGACTCCGGAGTTTTGCATGAGATCTCTTTGCGTGGTTTGACCACACACACAAGGTCTGTTTTGTGCTTTGATGCAAGTCGACCGTCTGCAAGTTGGGTTCATTCCTTTTTGCTTCTTAGGGTATTGCATTTACTAAATATTCCCATGGAAGATTTCAGAAACATAAAATATCTAGTTCATTTAAGGTATTTGGCAGTTTGGTCACGCGGTCAAGTGTTCTCATTTTCAGAGGACAGTAAATCTTCATTGTCATATGCTAGTTTCTTTCATAGCCTTCAAACTCTCATTGTTAAAGGCAAGTTTGAAAGCTTTGAATATTCACTGGATAATATGGTGAATCTAAGGCATCTACGATGTGAGATCATCAATGTTCCAATTGATTTCACTGTTCCTGCATTGTCCAACTTGCAAACAATTTCCAGGTTAATATTAGATCATAGGGCTCAACTTTTGCTGCAATCTTTTCCTGATATCAAGAAGTTGGGATGTTCTATTTCCTCGGCATTAAGCAATCATGTAATCCTTAATTTTGCATTGTTAAATCATCTTGAATCTTTGAACATAGAGAAAGACAACCACACATTATTGACTTTGAAACCATTTAGGTTCCCGGAAAGCTTGAAAAAATTAACCTTAAAAGGGCTATGTCTTTCTTGGGATTGTATGTCAACAATTCAACGACTACCCAAACTTGAGGTTCTCAAGTTACTAGATTCTTCATTCGGGGGACAGATGTGGGAGACGGGTGATGACCACTTTCATCACTTGAAATTTTTGAAACTAGAGAAGCTCAACATCTGTTTCTGGGAAGCTTCTAGAATCAACTTCCCGTGCCTAAAAAAGCTAGTAGTGCGAAGTTGTGAAAATCTAAAGGAAATTCCGCTTGAAGTAGGAAACTTCTATGCGCTCGAGCATATTGAGATTGATTATTCAAACTCTCGTTTGCTCGAATCTGTGAAATGGGTAACTATGATATCCGTGTCAACTTCACTCGCAATGTTCCAAGTAAAGTCTTCTTTGAGGGAGACCCTTTCTATGACTAACTCGATCATCACATCACATCACATCGCATCGCATCATCATGGATATTATGAATTTATGACCTCTTTTCTTAGGATGTCAGCATAAAGTACAGCATAAAGTATCAGCATTAGTAATTTGAATTTTGCATCATAGTTGTATGAATGACTGGTTTCTTGTAGAACATCCTCTTGGATTTGAGAATCATTGTGTGAATAATGGATAGATGAAATGTAATAGTAATATCTCTTATTAGAATTTGGTTATATGCTGTAAAGCTACTCACATTTGTGTGATTTATTTGTCTTATGGTTTTATCTGTTTATGATAAGGATTGTAAAATGTGTTACACAAATAAATATTCGAATTCATGAATGTGCTTATTGACAATGAGAACTCCTTTGCTAGAACCACATACATCTTTATTTGACTACAACTGCAACGTACTATGTTTTATTGGTACCTTTTATACTCTGCATTTGCAATTTGTGTACCAATTTATATATAATTAGGAACAAATGTTGGGGCTTATTTTGCGATCAACTACGTCAAATAGTTGATTAAACTGATTTTCAGCTAACATTTTCAAAGTAAGCTTTACACGTATGATTTTTTTTTTTCATATTTCAAGTTTAGTTGTATAATTTTCATTTTACATGGATTGGTTCACGTTAAGTTTTTATCTTTATGACTATAATCTAATTTTAGTTTTTAAAATCGATAACGTAGATGTTTCTTGTGATTTGTGAAGTTAATGTTGGTGATATTGAGTCCTGTTTGTCCTTAAAGTTCATCCCATTTGTAATTTGTTCTTGTTGACTATCCTTCTTGACTTCTTTTCATGTTCATATGGTCGTTATTGGGGTTTTTTACGATTCATGACGTTTTTTACACTGAAATATATTTCATAGATACAAAGAATTATTTTATTTTGATGTCATGCTTGTACAATGGAAATACAAAAATAAATAGGAGAATGGAATGAACTAAACATGGAAATAAAATCATATAAAAAACGATGGCTGGAAATCCTCTTTGATTAGTAGCAACGGTCTTTAATTTGTGCCTCAAAAGGAAATGATGATATGATTGATGATCCTTTATATTTTTATTTTATTTTTATTTTCTAACACCCCCCCTCAAGTTGAGTAGTAGGATCTCCGATGCGCAACTTGTTGAGACAACTGTTGAAGATTCTTTCGTTAACGGCTTTCGTTAATGCTAACTGGTCTTCTGTTCGAACAAATGGCAATTCTATAATCCCTGCTTCAAGTTTTTCCTTGATGAAGTGTCTATCAACCTCCGCATGCTTTGTACGATCGTGTTGAACATGATTTTCTGAAATTTGTATTGCAGCTTTGTTATCACACATGATTACACATGATTGAACTAGCTTCAGTTAGAGGAAACCCGATCTCGGTCAAGAGTTTGCGTATCCATTGGACTTCAGCGAGACCTCGTGCAATTCCTCGAAATTCAGCTTCGGCACTAGATAATGCTACAACCTTTTGTTTCTTGCTTCTCCATGTAACCAAATTCCAACCAAAAAAAGTAAAGTACCCTGATGTTGATCTTCGGTCTCCTTTATCTCCTGCCGAGTCTGCATCTGTGTATGCCTCGATCTTTAGATGCTTGTTTGGTTGAAAGAGTACCCCATGGCTTGCTGTCCCTTTGAGATATCTTATAATCCTCCATACTGCTTCCATGTGAGCTACTTGAGGTTGATGCATAAACTGACTGACCACCCCAACCGCATATGCAATGTCAGGGCGAGTATGTGACAGGTATATTAGTTTACCAACTAAACGTTGGTAACTTTCTTTGTCTGCCAATTTAGCATCTTCTTCCATAAAAAGTTTCTGGTTAGCAATTATTGGAGCATCAGCGGATTTGCAATCAGTCATTCCTGTCTTGGCAAGGAGGTCAAGTACATACTTCTTTTGACATATAAATATCCCTTGGTTGGACCTTAGTACCTCAATTCTAAGAAAGTACTTAAGTCTTACTAAGTCCTTCATTTCGAATTCTTTGAACAAGTTTACCTTCAACTTCTTCATTTCTTCCTCATCGTTTCCTGTAAGGATCATGTCATCAACATATATAATCAAACAAGTTATAAGTTTACCTCTTTGTTTAAAGAACAACGTATGATGAGAGTTGCTTTGTTGAAATCCATAATCTTTCATTGCTAGGGTAAATCTACCAAAGCTCGAGGAGATTGTTTAAGCCCGTAAAGAGCTCTTTTCAATCGACATACTTCTTTTGTCTTGAAGTTTTCTGTGAACCCGGGTGGGGCTTCCATATATACTTCTTCTTTTAATTCCCCATGTAGGAAAGCATTTTTAACATCAAATTGGTGAAGAGACCATCCTTCATTTGCGGCAATCGAAAAAAGTACCCGGATTGTGTCAATCTTTGCTACGGGGGAGAATGTCTCTGAGTAGTCAATCCCATACGTTTGGGTATACCCTTTTGTGACACCCTGCTCCCCGGCCCCCGGTCTCCGACCGGTCCGTGAGCGGATTGCCACGTCAACTGCTTAGAATAGCAAGATCGAGTCAACCGGTTTAATATCCAACACATATTACATCAAAACAACACTATTCCATTCCATATTAAATATCAGAGTACATTACAGGCGGAAGCCAAAATACATTATACAATAATCAACTACATGAAATAAACATAACAACAGTCCCCCTTGTAGTGTTCCCATTTCCTGTCTTAGACACCTGAGATTACATATAGTTTTGAAAACGGTCAGCTTACGCTGGTGAGTTCA
>WOUH02000002.1:664157-674819 GCA_009936405.2 Stevia rebaudiana
TAAAGGCTCTTGCTACTTCCCACGAGGGGAGGAAAGTAAATAGCGTAGATAAGGAAGTGGCTATTCTTGTTTGTTCACTACTAGAAAACTAGGATGTTTCCTTTGAAAAAAGAGTCGGAAATGCGCGGAAAACCTGATTTTCCTACAATTTTGCTAAAATAATTTTTCGTGAAAACCTTGGTAGGAAAATTTTCTAACAAAACTTCCGACTAATTTCTGAAAAGGAATGTGTCCGAAGATCCTTCGCATTTATGAACATTATTGTTATAATTATGGTCACAAACCCGTGTATTAGAGTTTTCAACAGAAATATGTAGGAATTTCCGGGCCTTTTTTCCTCAAAAAATTGCCTAGGAAATGACCCTTTTTTTAACGGTTATTGGTAAGTGCGTCAAGACAATGAAGCCCCGATCTCCAGGACCTTCCTTAAGCCCACCACAGGAGAAACCACTCAGCACCTGAATGTAAACCCTTAACAATTAACATTGTCTTAGTAATTCTGTCTCAACTAGGATTTAAACCGTTTTTTTCTAGCAGTTAAACGACATATTTATGCGATGCAGGTATTATTTAAAGGATGCAATTATTGAAGGAGGAACCTCATTCAACATAGCTCATGGAGTGAATATATTTGAATACCAAGCAAAAGATGAAAGATTTAGAGAAAAGTTCAGCAAGGCCATGTATGGGAGCTCAGCTATTCTCATGAAGATGGTTCTTGATAAGTATAACGGGTTCGAAGGGGTGAAAACAATGGTGGATGTTGGTGGTGGTTTAGGTGCAACACTTATGATCATTCTCTCAAAGTACCCTCATATTAAAGCCATCAACTTCGATATGCCGGATGTTGTCAAAGATGCACCTTCTGTTCTAGGTAATGTTTTAATTAACTACAACAAATTAATATATGTATTTTTCGTAATATGCTTAGATTAAAGCTTAAAGATAATTAGTTTAACCCATTCTTCAATTATTTAACACCCATTACAAAAATAAGTACCCAAAAGATTAGGTTTAAGACATGCTGACACTAATTTTATTGTTTGGATCTATATTGTGAAGAAATAAATACATTTGTGTGTGTAGTTTGTTGGTTTAATTTCATCAAAGGTCATGTTAGTGTAGTTGGTCTTACTTACGGAAAAAAAAAACAGTAGGAACATTGTTATAAGGTAGAAGGCGTACGTCGAGTACACACTTGTATAAACTATCTTCATTTCCAACTGTTGACAGTTATAATCGTCAATTGACATCTTTCCATGAGTAGTTGCAACGATTTATTATGTTGTTTCTCCTAATATGTAAAGACGATCTTTGACCAAATTATGGTACACGTTTTCGCATTTTTTATTTTGGCAATCTCTGTGAATTATCCGTTTTGATTAATACCATCAAGATATTACAATCTATTGGTGATTGATTATACACAATACACGAGAGATATCCAAACCAATTTGAAACTAAAACTTACATAATCTTGATTAATTTGATGTAGTGATTAACTGCGTATGTATATAAGGGTGGTCGGTATGTTGATGATGGTTTGTTGATGTCGATAGGAGTGGAGCATGTCGGAGGAGATATGTTCTGTAATGTTCCCAAAGGAGATGTAATCCTCCTAAAGGTTAGTACATATACAACTCCTTATAATGAATACCAAAATTTGACTCCCATTAATAATTTCATATACAAATATATGCATGAGGAACTATAGTGGATACTACATGATTGGGGAGATGAAAACTGCATAAAGATATTGAAGAATTGTTGGGCGGCATTACCAAAGAACGGTAAGGTGATCCTGATAGAATCGATCATCCCGACAAATAATGAAAAAAATGGTACTATGTTTGATATTGAGTGTGATATGGTGATGTTGGCTTTAAATCCTGGTGGTAAAGAAAGGACAAGTAAAGAATACGGGGCATTGGCTAGAGAATGTGGATTTGCATCTTCAGATATTGTTTGCAGAGTTTGTTATTGTTCGATCATGGAATTCTACAAGAATATTGATTGAAATTAGTGTAATTTGGAGCTTGATTTAATGATGAGCTTCTATGATGTAACAAATATGACTTTAATGATGTAAGAATAAAATTATAATTACAATGCATCAAGCTTTGTGCATTTGGGGGGGAGAAAGAAAGAGTTTCTCCCTCTTAATGGTTCATAACATCTGAATGGTTAAGAGGTAACCTTGAGTCTGAATGGTTACCTCTTAACTATTTAGATGTTATGAACCATTAAGAGTAACCATTCAGATGTTATGAACGCTACCGAACGACTAAAATACACATCCAAAGATGACAACCGTCAAAGTTTTGTAATAGAGAAAATTATTAAAAGTGTCGGGCTCGATAGAAGGAGCTTCTTACACTTAGATTAGATATGAGAGAATTAAAAAACTAGAAGTGTCACGTTCCAAAAGTAAATGTAAACATTATATTAAATTTCATGATCTAAATATGAGATAACTCGGTAGACCATTGTGACAAATTCATTTGACTTGAGAAAACAATCTACTCCTAACAACTTTGTTGCCAAGATCACATAGTTTGTAGTGAAAGTATCCTTCACACTCATATAACAATGTTATCATCTATATATATATATATATATATTAAGGCTTGATATTTATAATAATACCTCTTATCGCATATACTCTATATATATCTGCTTATTTCCATATCTTAATAGAACTGTCATGACTCGCTGAGGCAACCATTCCAGTAACAGATGACTGTGTCAAAGCAGCAATTATGTCATCGTGAGCTGGAACCGTCATGCTCTTGTTTTCAGCCACGTTCCATAGCTCCAGAGACTAATAACACAATAAAAAATTTCGTAGGAATAAAACATGGTGGTTAATGTTTAATATGACTACAAAAATTTTAGTTAACAACTCAGAAGTTAAAAACCAATGTTACCAAAATGTAAAACTTGAAGTGGTAAATGAGACTTTAGAATGAGAGAAATAAAAAAACTACTTACGCGTAATCCACCGATGACCAAAAGAGCAGGATAAGTTGGATGGAAGACACAAGAATAAAACTGGCTTCCATTGGAACTGAGTTCATGAATGCACTCACCGGACCCCACTGACCACACTCTCACACAATCTTCGCTCACAGAAGCCAAGTATTCGCCTTTTAAGTCCCAACACAAGTAATTAACATTTCCCATATGTCCCTGAATTAATTAGACTCAAATCAAAATTCAATTGTCCACAAAAAAAAAAAGAAGATTTTTTCTACAAAAATTCACTGTTGATTACTGTTGATAGAGAAACCATATAATAATAATTTAAATTTAGTAAATTAATTAAAAAATAATAATTTATATAAAACCATGCACAATCGTAAACATGAAATAAGTACCTGAAAGGAATGAGTTTGTCTATCCATTTCAACATCAAATACGGAGACAATTTTCTCCGATGCAGCTGCCAATAACTGTCCACTTACGGGCTGGAATCTCACTTGTGCACTACCACCCTGCTACAAAAACATAAATTGTGATTAGATATATATATAAACTTCAAATCTGAAAACTTAAAGTTTAAAAGATTAAAAATATAAATAACAAATAAATATATAAATAATATAACAAAGAGCGGTCCTGAATGAACACGTGACCAACCTTGGAAACACGGGTGCATTGAAACGGGTTAATATTCCAGTATCGAATTTCATTGTCACTGTCACAGAAGCAAAAGAGATCCGTCTTCTTCGGATGAAAATCAAGAGACATGATATGTGTACTGTGTGTAGTATGTGCGTGTAGACTGTAACTTGGCTGAAACACATTAATAAATGTAAAACCATTAAAAATGTAGCAGTTTCAAGTTTCAACACATTTCAGTTATCTTTCAAGTCGGGTAAAATAAAATAATTGCTTCAAGAGTAATACAAGGTGTATAAAACCCTTTAAAGCATTTTATTAAAAAAAAAAAAAAAAACTTATGGCTATGGAAATAATTTCAAATTCATAAACATATTTGACATGCTAAGTTTTATTAAAAGTATACTAATTAAGAACAAAATGTGTTTTGGGTCAACCTGACAACGATCCATTTAGAAATTTACAAAAGTTCGACGTTTTGACCAGTTACACAATTGAACATGTATAACTCCAATAGAGTAAAATGCAGTTTTCGTCCCCGAGGTTTATTCAAACATGCAGTTTCAGTCCGTCTTTAACATTTTACATCCCTGGAGTTTTATTTCTTAGAAGTTTTCGTCCCCGAGTCTATTTTCCGTCTACACTTCCGTCCACTTATTTGGGTGTTTTGATGAGTAAAAAGCACGCAAAATTGACCAAAATGCCCCTCACGTGAGGAGCACGTGGGGGATTCTAACGAAATGTAGACGGAAAATAGACCCAGAGATGAAAAGTGCTAAGAAATGAAACCTCAAGGATGGAAACTGTTAAGACTGGACTGAAACTGCATGTCTATACAAACCCTAGGGACGAAAACTGCAATTTACTCACTCCAATATAAATTATGGATTAGGTATACAAAGAAAGAAATTTTACATTAGCAGCATCCCATATCCGAACAGATTGATCAAGCGAAGTAGTTCCAAAATGAGTCGAATTTGGTCTAAATCGAATATCAGTAATCAATAATTGATGTTCTTCAGGGGTGGTCTCAGTTTGTAGGGTATCCATGTTCCACAAAACTGCCTGAATATTGCAACAAATAATTAAACTTTACTTAATATCATTTGGGTTAAAAGTAGCGCAAATTGTATTTTTGCACTTCAAAATTCTAGATTATTACTTCAAATATTCAGTTTTTTGTAAACTAAAAAATGTGATACATTTTGTTGGAAACGGGTGCGACCCGAGTTGACCATTTTGTCAACTCTAAAACTTATATTGCAGTTTACCTTTTTGTCATGACCAGCAGTAGCAAGAAGCTTCCCATCAGAAGAAAAATGACAGCACAAAACCATGTTTCTTGTGCGTATACAACCAACTTCTCCGAAAGAAAAACCTGTTACAAAAAATTCAGCTATAACCTGCAATAAAAAAAAATTCTATTTATAAATAAAAAGATATATTTTAATACCTTTAGAAGACTCTGTCTTGTGTTCATTATGTGTCTGCTTTTCGTTTCCACCTTCTTGTTGCAGAAAAGATTCCACATTATCATCCAGTGTAACATCCCCAAAATGGTCAATGTCATCCTAAATAGTTTTTTATTCAAATAATTAGGTTATTACAGTAAACAATTAAACATAAAGTTTCATTTCTTAGCAGTTTCCACCTTCATGTTTTTTCTAACTATGTTTACCTTCTATTTCGATTTTCGAGGTAAAAAGTTTAGATTTCAAATAATTTTTTTTGCAGATTATAAATTTTTTTATTGAAAAAGAAAAAATAATCCAAACTATGACTAATTGGCCGATAACACGTATTTTGAAAATTATAAATTGTAACATGTTTATTTCATCACAAAATTGCCTTCTCGTTTAATGGTCATCTAATATTTGTCAATAAGACTACCAACTTTTTTATAAAATGTAACATGTTATTTAAACTCGATTTCCATTTAATTATGCTCATAATGAGGATTATGCCCTAGAAAACGAAAGTGAAAGTTAGGATTATAATTGGCTAAACTGCTAGTATGGATTATTATCGGCTAACAGCTCATAGTTTGGATTATTAAAATCAAATTTGCCAATTATACATGGCATATTCGTTATTTATTAAAACGTAAAAATTGACAAAAAAAAAGTGTTAGAAGGTCAACCCAACCTACCAGCTGGTTAGTTGAGGATGCGATCCCACCGGTGCCATCTGAACCGTACATCATCATGCTTTTTGGTACACCGTTCAAATGTTGCAGACTACTAGCGGTAGTCATTCCATCACCAGGTGTATATGTTGATGCTGGTGAA
Organism: Stevia rebaudiana; assembly: GCA_009936405.2. Taxonomy (NCBI): domain Eukaryota; kingdom Viridiplantae; phylum Streptophyta; class Magnoliopsida; order Asterales; family Asteraceae; genus Stevia; species Stevia rebaudiana. The sequence goes on from WOUH02000002.1 coordinate 670,067, forward strand.
CTTGGAACTGATATTCCTGTACCGGTACTGTTAGCGGGCCCAGAAGAAGAATGTTGTTTTCTTTTTCTATTGCTCTGCTTTATAAAATAAATACATTAATCAAATAATATTATATTTAATAAATTGAGAAATTAGGATTAACCTGTTGTTGCAACTGATCCTGCTGTTGAGATGATTGTGGCATTTGAGGCATCTTTGTCTGTTACATATATATTCCATGTTTCTTAAATATCAATATAGTCGTAATTGAAGCATGATTATTAAATATTAATTATATTATATGGATCATAAAAAGAAAATCTTAACCTTTGGTGAATTAATTTGACCAGGAGAGCCTATAGATCCATCATTTCTTGTGGTTTGACCATTGTTCATACTTAGATTGCCTCTAGGTAATCCAACAAGCCCATAATTTGGTGAACCTCCAATATTATTTTGGGCCTGATTGTGGGCCTGAGTGTGGGCCTGGGCTTGTGACAAGGCCTGTTGCTGTTGTGATGCCAAATAGAATTGATTTTGATTCTGCATATTGGGCTTTTGTACTTGCAAGCCCATATTGGGGCGTAAATTGTCGATTCCCTGTCAAACACGTTTATATCAATCATCAAAAGTTCCCTTAAAATTAAAACATAAGATAAGATGCAAGAAATAATATTATGATGACTTACCGTTAAAGGCCAACCCTTTAATGGAAGATTAGTAACACCTTGATTCAATCCTGATGGAAAAAAAATGAAAATTCTTTTATATCATATAATTAGGAGTTGAGTTTTCATGCTGTTGATTGTTGTTTGTTTACATACATTCACCCAAAATTATAAATAACAGTCAAATATATCTCTTAACAGGTCACATTAGGTCCGTGGGAACCGATCATTTTTTACCTGCTAACACTATTTTGTCCAATGTATGAAAAAAATTTAATAATTGTGTTAATTATGATTTACAAAAAAAAAACGTTAAACTATAATAATAATATAAACCTTTGAGTAATTATTTTGAGGGTCATACGCAGTAATATTAGTTTTGGGAGACTTCCAGCCCGTTTGACGCGTTCTAACTTTAGCTACTTATACTTTCATTCGTTTGAGATAAAACACAACCCAGATCAACAAATTCATAAATCAAAAGTAAATGAATGGAAATTGCGCAATTAATTATAAGGTTTGAATGTGAATAACTAATTGATTTATAGTATTTTTAAATGTGTACAAAAAAATTACCAGCACCACCAAGTCCAGACTTTGACTGCAAAATTGCCTGTCCATAGATTGATGAAGGATTTGTAGGTAAAGATTTCTGTGTATTATCCATGTTAACTTCTTGTTTAATTTCCTAAAATTTATACAAGTTCATGAGCCAAAAATGGAATATATAGAATAGGTAAAATGCATAAACTTGAATCCAGAAAGTATAAAAATATACCGCATTTAACTGAGGCCTTCCTTGAATTTGCTGCAAATTTGAAGACACATTTGGAGTATTTCCAGGTATCAACAGGCTAAATAATTAACAAAATAACAACAGAAACATGAAGACCCAATGATGTATGCAAATAATTTAAAATAAATATAGAAAGAATCTTTATTGTTGATTGTTGATATACCCTTGATGATTAGTAGCTGACTTCAAAAGGGTTTCTGAAACCATAGATTGAGAATGTTTCATGGGATCGTCTTGCATTTTCACACCAAGATTAGTAACAGATTGTTTTCCTGTGATTCCGTCCGTATTCATAGCGGTTAAAGATCCGCCAGGTGGCAGATGATTAGGATCCCGCCTTTGTAAGTGAGCGTTTCTTTGCTGCATTAAATGCATCTGCTGCATTTGCATCTGTTGTTGATGCTCTTTCACTTTCATTTGTTGGGTCTGGAATTGATTTCGAAAGGAAAATAAAACAAAAATAAAAATATATAAAAATAACACAAGTGAGTAGTATAGATAGAATATAACCCCTATATATGATGCAGCAGCCTCAGAATGTTTATCATTTGTTCTTGCAATAAATATATCCCAGAAAACAGACCACCATTCCAATAAAAATCCACCAGGAGCATCAATAGCTGTGAAATTAATACAACTAATATTCATGTATATAAAAATTAAATAAAACATATTGACATTATATGAATCTGTATTGTATGCTCATATTTAACAATGAGAACAACATACCTACAGGATCTGTAGCAACCTTTCCTTCAGTCATGAAAGTTTTTGCAGATGTGTGCATCTTCCGTTTCAACAAATAATCATAAATATAAACATCAAGCCTATAAAAAAAAAAGAAAGTGATAGAAGCTCAATCAAATTAATATTACTATATGCAATGTGTTCTAACATATGATATCTGATCCATGTTGCAATTAGAATAATAATAATAATGCTCTCCATGTTAAAAGAAGATAGGATAAATTTCACTTTTCAATTTTATAATAGATAATATAGCATTGGTTGATTGAACAAAATTGGAAACTACAATAACATCTAAAGTAAACTAATAACCAAACACTTGAAGTTATAAAATAACCTTTTTAGTCTACATTTACATAACTAGTTGTACTCCTATTGTACGATGGGAAGAAATGGAGATAGTAACATATTCCTTAAGCAATCAAAAGCATTAAACAATCAAAAGCATTAAGCAATAAAATGATTAAAATCTTCCAATTTCTATGAAGTAATATCGTGAATTTAAGCTATATATATATAGTAGAATTTAGTTTATTTTGGTACAATGAACAGAATATTAATTGTTCTGATCAACTAAACCAGTTCACAGCGTTTAATACCCAAAATCACAAGTAATTGTTCATTGTATGAGAAACAGTAAACTACCAAAAAAAAAAAATTTAAATAAAATTAAAAAAGGTTACACGATGCATACATCTTATCAGCTTCCCAGTTCTGCGCCATGGTTGATTCAGGATCCCGGATTGTAAATGTGAATCACTATTCTTCCTTTAGATAATCTCTACAAATTCATAAAGAATGATATCAAAGCCATATCAATCCTGAATTATAATTAAGATAACAAGTAAAAGATTAACATGACTAATTCCATATGTTTCCATCTCGTACCATACCAGTAGTCCGGTAGAACAAGTTCCTGCATTGCAGGCCAAACGAAATCACGAACCAGTGCACCACAATAATCGATTCAATTAAAACCTAATCACCAATTCAACATCGCAAAATTAGAAAAATCGAGCGAAAACGAATTACTAGTACATTTTTACTCAAATTATAAACTAAAACTTCCGAAATTACGCACTCTCTGCTACTATAAACAGTGAAATACTTCCGAATTACGTTACCTAACTTGTTATTTTCGACTCAATTGTGTTGAATCCTTAAACAAACTCCGAAACACAGTTGAAGTGAAATTGAATTTCAATCGACTACTATAATTCAGAAAAAAACAGTCCGATCAAAATCAAGAAGCGAACAAATCGACCGCAAAATTCGATGAAAACCTAACGATATTATCGGAAGATTCGAGTTTATTGTTTAGTATAGACAGTAACACCACATGAATCGACCTGAGAAAGTGGTTTTAAAAGAAGAAGAAATTGCGTCCATACCAAAAAGCTGGAGGACGACGGATCCCGAAGCTGAGGTTTGGAAAGCAAAGGTTCGGTTTTTACATTTATTTTAGGGCTATTGGATTTTAATTTGTTTTTTTAACTTGCGTGCTAGCCACCGGATTCTGAGCGATGTATCCAAAGTTGATTCCTCGACCTTCGTGATAGCGTACCCCTCAGATAAGCGGGAACCGGATGAAATCCGTAAACCCTCTTCTCTCCTCATGTTTGAACCGGTGACCTTTATCCGAAGTATATTTTCTCCCCATCACAGGAAATTGCTCAGAGCAATGCTTTGAACAAAATTTAAACTTGAGACCTTCCAAAGGGAGAGCCCAAGTCCACACCTCATTCTAACCACTTGAGCTAGAGATCATTGGTTATTGATTTTAATACTCCCAACTATAAGGTATTGGCCGTTGTCACTCCTAACTATCACTTTGACTTCCACCACTCCCAACTTAACACTTTGTTTGTTGTGGCACTCCGAATATGTCGTGGATCTGACGTGGCAAGTACCTTCGGAGTGTCACAACAAACAAAGTGTTAAATTGAGAGTGGTGGAAGTCAATGTGATAGTTAACAGTGACAGCGGCCAATATCATATAGTTGATAGTATTAAAATCCATTAACCATTCATTTAACATAACATAGGTCACGTCATAAAGAACACTTGCGTTAAATCTACCATCGTAAGTTTGTTATTAACTTTTATTGATTGGATTTCAAGATTCAAACCAAAACCCAGTTGTACCCTATGGTTTATGGTGTAATTTAGTGGTGTCATTTTTCATAATGTCAACTGTGCATCACAATAAAGAGTAGTGTAGTATTAAGAGTAATTAGAAATTTAATTTGAACATCTACCCATGTACTTTTGTTATAACCCTTTTTGATTTCATATGTAACATAATCCTATGTATGCATACATATATTACAAGAATGAGAAAGTATAACAAATGTATACGATCTTTTAACGTTATGGAGCCGTAAAATTTTTGTAGAGAATGCAAGCAGGTGATATTTGTGAATATATAAGTTAAAACATGTAAATTTTATAAATAGTTCAGAAAAAGGAGGGTATTTAATATAAGGGTGAGGTTATCCTAAGGAGGGTCTTTATGGTAAGTAGGCGTAGGGAGGGTATCAAACGGACCTCAAAAACCTAAGCC
>WOUH02000002.1:691895-707745 GCA_009936405.2 Stevia rebaudiana
ACTTTTTTTGTATCTCTTTCATAGACTTGTTTTGTTAGATGTATGTTGAATTTAAAATTTGCAGCAATATTAAATTTCCTTTTTTTAAACAGAGCCAAAACGAACAGAGCCGAGCCGGCTCAGTTTAAAACCAAGACGAGTTAGAGCTCACATATCAGGCTCGGACTGTAATAGAGCCGAGTTAGAGCCAACTCGGTTTATAATAGAGCCGAGTTAGAGGCAGTGCAAGCTCAGCTCGGTTCGGCTCATGAACGGCCCTACTTTTAAGAATATTTTACGTCCTAAAAATGTTTTTGCTAAAAACAAAATACATAAACAGTTACGGGTCATGCTTTGACCATGAGTCTCAGGTCTCGAACAACATTCACCAAGAAACGTTGATTAAAAAACTTTCCAGAACAAAAAACACTAAATCCAGAAAAAATAAGCTTCAATAACTTGTACATTCACATATGGTAAAGTAGTATTCGGTCTCTTAGAAACCACGAGGATATCAATTTCCAGCATTATTCGCTCACCACTCGCTACGTGTCTCCCTTTTTCTTTATAGATTCTCACTGTTTACACCACGTCTCCATTGATGAATGATGCTTTGAAGTTGTGGAGCTAGCATCTTGCTTCTATATCACGCACTGAAACCAGCAAATCACTGGTATACTCTGTAGATCTGGATCAAAAACCGCCGGAGATGGTTGTGTCTCAACCGGCGGTGGAACCGTTGCGTGAACCGGAGGTAAATCAGGTTGGACCGAGCTCTTCGCTCTCCGATGCCGCAGAATTTCCTGTTGAGTTTGAGAAGGAAGTTACCGGCGGCGATAGTGGAGTGGAAATAGATATCGGTGGAGACGATGCTGGCGCCGCCGGTGGTCCGGTTTCTAACGGCACTGCTAATTCTTCAGGTTTTTATGTTTTACTTTGTTTTTTCTGTATTTGTCTAGTAAATGTTGATTAAACGGCGATTGATATGAGGAAATAAGAACGGTTATATACTCATCGCCGGAGTTAATTTTTAATAAATTTGTTGTTTATCCTTATTGAAAATCGGACCTGGTGAGAAATTTCAGTGCCACTTCATATCTTTTGTTAATATATCTCCATTGATTTTCGAAGACTCGTATTTTAGTTTTGATAATGTCATTATATTTGTTCTGTAACATCACTGAACATGGACCAGTTGGCCCGGTTAGGTTATTGGCTAATAATGGAATGTTTTGATGTTTAGGGTTTTAATAACAGTTCAGTTTTAGTTATTATAAACTGTTTGGTTGAATCACTTAATTGAAAAATTGGTTCGGTTAGTTCGGTAACTTCAGTTGATAAATCCATTGTATTTTTTAGTAGCAAAATCATTTTTTTTGATGTTTAGGGTTTAAATAACAGTCCAGTTTCAGTTATTATAAGCTGTTTGGTTAAATCACTTATTTGAAAATTTGGTTTGGTTACTTTGGTTAATCATGACCATACTTCGATGGATTCAAGCTAACTTCAGTTAATAAATCCATTGTATTTGAGTAGCAAAATCATGAATCTTTAGGTCTATAACCTTTTTTTTTTGTAAGGCAAACCAGCATTTGTCCATACCGAGCATTTATACAGAGAACGATAACAAAACTTTTCTGACATACACATATATATAAAACTGAAGAATATATAAAAGTTGGTTTGAGTATCGGTTTAATTAATACTGTTGGTCACACACTTATAATCATAACCGAACCATATAAGTTGGTTATGAAATAATCATAGTTGGTTGTGTTATTTGAGTTATTTTTTGGGTCGATTTTCGTTTTTTCTACTCACCCTTTAACATAGTTGTCAAAAGCCCTAAAGCGCTTGCCTAGGCGCCCAAAAAAAAACCAGGAGCACAAAAAGTGCCTCTGGTAGGCATAGGCGCAGATCTGGTTTTTTTTTTTTTTACAAAAGCGTGATTAATTTTGGGATTTATTTAAGGCGCATGGTCATAAAATAATGGGCTTTATAAAAAAAAAAGCAATCTTTATCTTTTTTAAAACAAATTTCGATATTTTTTTGGATATTATTTGATTTGATCGTAACTTAAGGCTGGAAATTAGTTGTATCACTCCTAAACCTAGAGAAATTAGGAAATATAAATATTAATATCTTTATTGTGTTTTAATCTTTAGTATTTTTTTTAAAACTCTTATATTTTAACACATTATATAAATTTAATTTTTCTCTCTTATGTGCGCTTTTTTTTGTGTCCGGGCTCTCGCTTTTTATGCGCCTTGCGCCTAGGCCCCGGGCGAGACCTTTGCGCCTTGAGTGCGCCTAACGCCTTTGACAACTATGCCCTTTAATTACACTCCCTCCGTCTTAAAAAGATGATGTGACAGTAGATAAACCCTGAACTGCGAATCTGATCTTTATCAAGTTGAACTTTTATTTAGTCTATCAGTTGAAATGAACATTGCAAATAAACCATATTGAACTTTAGGTTCCAGTCAGACCTCAATAATTTGATAGGAACTGCAAAAAAGATGACTCTTAAACTGCAATTTTGTGAAATAAGAAGATTATAACTCCATCAATTTTTTTATTTATTTTGCAGATGGCAGGAGCTTACCTGGAGAGCATAAATTACCTCCAGAAATATCAAGTTCTCATAAGTTAGAGTTACCTTCTGGTCAACGTAGATTGAATAAATTATCATCAGAAATATCAAGTTCTGACAAGTTAGATTCACCTTCTAGTCAACTGAAACTGGAAAAGTCAAAAACTGAAAAACCTAGACGTAACAATATACTTAAGGAGGACGCGTCTCAAATTTATGATAAACATATGTCAGTTCACCAGAAGGTAAGTTGCTAGTTTCGTGTATGATTTGCAATTTTGCATTGACATGTTTGATTTTGGTATTATCATTCATATGTGAACTGCAAGTTTATATTCTTACCAATGTATTTAAATTTGATCTATAGTATGTTAGCATACATAATAATTAAGTTTTAGAATTGCACCATAAAATGAATCCATTGTTTTAGATACGTTTCTGCTAATTAAAGGTGTGCTGATTTGTTATCTGTAAATCTTTTAATATATGTTTATTGAGTGTACCATGTTGAGTTTACTAGCATATATATTTTGGATAATCAGTCCATCACTATCAAGTAAAAACGGCTAACATTACTTGTAAAAATTGAAATAAAATCAAATGAATGTAGAAATACAAGACAACATGTCTTCTAAGTCTGGTTATCACATTCAACTTAAAGAAAATTCAGTTTCTCGTTATTTCTTTTTATCTTTTCCTTTACTATTTTGATTTGTTGCATAATATCCCATTTCAGTTAGTTCAAGTTTACTTGCTCGTTTTTTAGATTTTTGCATGAAGTTTAAGTTATAATGTTTTGGACATAATTTAAGTAGTACTTTGTATGAAGGCATTTCGCAGTTGATGTGTTTTTTTTATAATCCCTATTGATTTATTCATACTGTTCTTGATGATATTTGTTTAATGTAGTTGCTAAATCTTCTACACATGCATATATGTGATTTCAGTTAAAAACATTAAAATCATTGCAGCTCAAATTGTTAAACAGAATTGCTACTGTAAAACATGATGGAACTGTAGAATTCGAGATACCTGCAGATGTTGAACATAATGCTTATGTTTCTGGAAGTGGCAAAGTTCAAAACGCATACAATCAAGATCTTGCTGACTCAGCAGAACCTCATTGTATTCCACCATTACAAATTGCAATGCTTATAGTTGGAACTCGCGGTGATGTGCAACCGTTTGTTGCAATTGGAAAGCGTTTACAGGTTCCCTAAATTTGTAAATATTTATTGTTTCTATGTAATGAGGACTCTAACAGTTTGTGAATGTGAAATGATGTTATATGTATATATGTAAATATTAATTTTTCAGGAATATGGCCATCGTGTTAGACTTGCAACGCATTCAAACTTTAAGGAGTTTGTTTTGACAGCTGGATTGGAGTTTTATCCTTTAGGTGGAGATCCTAAAGTTCTTGCTGAATGTATGTCGTTTTTTGCTTGTTAATCAATATGAATTTGATATGGATTCAATAACAATTTAGATTCATTGTTTCCATTAGTTTTTGTGCGTTGAGAATCAAAGAGTTATAAACCTACTATAAGATTTGTGTTACATAACACTCGTAAGTAATTTGACTTAAAAACTAGAATGCTTCACAGTTTAATGCTTCGATTCCTTTTATGTATTCATTCACAAAAAGATTAATCTTATTTTAACTGATCTAGTATGTAAACACAAATTTTTATTCGAGTGTCCCCCTATATAACACATAGATGCTAGTTTTTAATCTTTTTTTATTGGTGTACTACGAGGATGGTGCTGATACAAACCATGCTTTTTGTAAAAACTGTGAGGAACCAAAGTGCTATTGTAAATAACAAAATGCTATTATAATATTTTCTTATGTTTTTTTGTAAAAAGCAATAAGATCCAAATTCATATTATAAGTATCAAAGTGTTATTATACTATTTTCACAATGCTATGTTTGTATATAAAACATATGTTTTAATAATGGCACTTTAATTCTCACGTTTTTAGAAAAAGTAAGGTTTGCATTTGATCTTACTATGTGTACTACATCATTAATATCCTAGTTATAAGGAATAATCAAACATGAGGCTACTACGTACTCACAACTAATTACGTTAATCTTATATTTTTAAATTTAATTATCTTGCAGATATGGTTAAGAACAAAGGGTTTTTACCCTCAGGTCCTTCAGAGATCCCTGTTCAAAGAAGTCAGATGAAAGAAATAATTTATTCATTACTCCCCGCATGCAAAGAACCTGATCTTGATACCGGTATCCCGTTTAGAGCAGAGGCGATTATAGCCAATCCCCCTGCATATGGTGAGTGATTAATTATATGTAAGATTAATAATGAAGAGCTATGATGTTACTCAAACTGGGACCCACCGTTAAAAAAACTTAAACTGGGACCCGCTGTTAAAAAAAACTTAAATTGGGACCCGTCGTTAAATAAAAAATTTCCGTAAAAAAAAACAAAAAAACTTAAACCGGGTCCCAGTTGTAATTGTGCATGTAGTTGAATTTGTTTTATGATACATTCAATTTAATATTTCTTAAGCACTTAGTTTATTGTCATTAATCTGCCTCCATTATGATTTCACACTCTTTTTGTGTATTTTCCTTTCTGCAAAGTTCATTTTCGATGATTTTAATTTTCTTCATGAATAGTATTTCAGTCTGATAACCACATGAAATCTTAAAGTGCAGGTTTTAAACTAATTTCTCTTGTTTCTACATACGCTAGATTAATGGTACATTGTTACATGTTTTAGCACCACATAATTAGTTAATTACCATTCTATCCTTTACCTTTTCACCACTCTTCTACCGTAGTACCAACTAGATTAGTTTCTCTTGGATTGATACTCTTTTTATAAGGTTCTTTGAATTTATATTTTATAGGTTAGATTGCTTAAAGTGTCATTGCTTGTTCCTTTATCTGTTAGATAGAATTTGTAGTTTTAACTTATCTTTTACCTGCAACTCCTTACTATTGTAAACAATATATTATATTGATTATTGTAATTTGTAAATATCCATTAACTTGGAAAAAACTATCGCAGGACATACACATGTTGCGGAGGCATTAAAAGTACCCATTCATATATTTTTTACAATGCCTTGGACGTAAGTTTTTTAATTTTGGAGTTATTTATTTATTTATACATCTTCAATCATCAATTTCCTTATATATACATTACTTTTCCCCCTTTTTTTTTATATATTAAAACCAGGCCAACTAGTGAATTTCCTCATCCCTTATCTCGTGTTAAGCAACCAGCTGGTTATAGAGTAAGTTTATTGTCTTAATTTTGACATTAGTCATTTAATTATAAATGTTATAGACTTAAAGATTCTGAATTCTCAATTTGTGTCTGGTTTTGTTTGCATTAATAATAATACAGCTGTCGTATCAAATTGTTGATTCTTTGATTTGGCTTGGAATACGCGACATGATAAATGATCTTCGAAAGAAAAAACTGAAGTTGCGTCCAGTTACGTATTTAAGTGGTTCACAAGGGTCAGAGTCTGATATTCCACATGGATATATATGGAGTCCTCATCTTGTTCCTAAACCTAAAGGTACATTATGCACAATATAGTTGACTGATTATCATTTATTGCAATTAGATGTGGTAATTCTGATCTATTTACTCTTAAATTGGCTGATTTGGTTGTCAAATCGGTTAAACTAAAAAAGAAAGGGAAAATGCCATAAAAATGTAACAAGTTTGCCAACTGTTCCATTTAAGTAACTGAAACTTATTTTATCTCTCTAAAGTCACTCAATTTTCACTAGGTGTAGTTCCAATCCTATGTAACTTTTTTAAATTGTTTTAATTTTTTAAAATTGATTGATGCAAATGAAACTTTTATGAATATTGATTTAAAATATGTGAAAACTTTTTTGAATTAAATTGGATCATGAGGCAATTGTGAAAAAATAAAACAAATTCATTTAATAACAACATAGCATCATAATTGTAAAATTTAAGTCAAATTAAGAATAAGTATTTTTTAATTAGTAACAAATATTCATATATGTTTCATTTGCCTCAATCTATTTTAAAAAAAAATATTTATAAAAAGATTACCAGAATTGGAACACTTGAGAAACTTGATTACTATCCTACAAAGTTACCGTAGAAAGAAACTGGTCAAACGGGTTGAAGAGGTTAAAAGTCACGCAAAAAGTACAAATGCATAAAACACTCTTATATCGTTTTATTTATTTTTAGAATCGGATACAAAATGTGTCAACATATTTCAACTTGCATCAATATTACTGAACCCATTTTGCGACCTTTGATCAATATTATACACCTCTTATACGTTCCGCTATTTTAATTATTTTGTATCTCTATTTGCAGATTGGGGACCTAAGATTGATGTGGTTGGATTTTGTTTTCTTGATCTTGCTTCAAACTATGAACCACCTGAAGAACTTGTGAAATGGCTTAAAGCTGGCCCAAAGCCCATTTACATTGGGTTTGGTAGTCTTGTGAGTCTCTCCAAACTTGCTTCTATAATTTTTTAACCTTTTTCAATCAGAATTTCTGGTAGTTTTATATGTTCATAAATAGTCCTTACTAGCCCATTTTAAAGAAATATAAAAAAAAATTAAATAAATAAAGTACAATTGTGAAAAAGAAAAATTCACATGAGGATTGATGACACTATTTGTGTTCTTTATTAAAGTTTTAGTTTTTTTATAATAACTATAATAATTTCTATAATAATTTTTATAATTTCAATTTCAGCCTGTTCAAGAGCCGGAGAAAATGACACAGATAATTGTTCAAGCTCTAGAAACGACTAGACAAAGGGGAATTATTAATAAAGGCTGGGGTGGTCTTGGAAACTGTAAGTTTGTTATTCCTTTATGTTTAGTAATTAGTATGCTCATTTTACAAAAATAAAATACAATAAAATTACTTGAGGATTTGGGAACCAATATGGGCTCTTAGATAATAAAAAATTAAGGGTTAAAATTTGAGTAATAATCACATGTGAATGAAGTGCTTGATTTATGCGTGACCTTTACTGCTGACTTTTGACTGCTGTATTATTGGAATTAATTTATCTTTTTCTTGTTTTTTGTTCATGAATTATGGAATAACATCAATATGAAGGTGGTTATTTAATCATGTTTACAAAATCAATTTAACTTTAACTAACCATTTTTTCTCTAGTGGCGGAGCCTAAGGATTTTGTATACTCGTTGGACAACATCCCTCATGACTGGCTCTTCTTACAATGTGCCTCTGTGGTAAGGTTTTTTTATATTATTACGTCCTCAATTTTTATTAATTCAGAATTTTTACATTTTAACATATTTATTTAAATATTAATGCCTGTAGGTCCACCATGGAGGTGCTGGAACAACAGCTGCCGGTCTTAAAGCTGCGGTAATAGTCTTAACAAATCTTTTACACTTTTTTTTTCTTTCTGTATATTTTTTTTTCTAAATATTTCTCAACTTTTTTATTGCAATTTAGTGCCCAACAACAATCGTACCGTTCTTCGGTGATCAACCCTTTTGGGGAGAACGGGTTCATGCAAGAGGCGTGGGGCCCTCACCCATACCGGTTGATCAATTCTCACTTCCCAAGTTGGTTGATGCAATCAAATTCATGCTAGATCCGACGGTAATGAACCTCTTATTATTTTAACCAAATCGGGTCGGGTTGGGTTGACTCAAAAGTTAAAAAACTTGTCATTATTATGTGGTCCCCACATTTTGCATTACGACTAGACTTACAAAGTGACATAGGTTGGGTGACCGAATCAAACAAGATAATATTGGTGTGGCAAAACGGACGGGTCAGGTTGGGTTGACTCAAAAGTCAAAGCACGTTTGTTTGATTTTTATTGTTATTATTTTAAATAACTTGCAGGTGAAGGAACGAGCGGTGGAACTTGCAAAGGCTATGGAGAAAGAAGACGGGGTCGATGGAGCTGTAAAAGCTTTCTTACGACATTTACCCCGAGAAAATCCCGATTCAGACCCGCCACCCGTGCCATCATCGGGTTTATTCTCGATTCGTAAGTGTTTTGGTTGTACCTAAATATTGATTTCATACTCACATGTATATGTACCCTTTCATTAGTCATCATATTTACATTGCAAGTATCATGTCTTGTTTTAGTCTTGGAAGGATGTACAAACTATTTGATAGTTCTTCGGGTTAGGGGTAGTTTACTAATTTAAATTTTCCGGCAATATTTTGGTTTAGTTTGCAAACACAAAATCTAAGTTGGTGTTTTTGTTTCAAAGCTGAACCTTTCTAAAGTTTCATGTTTAACATTTTAATGCTGAACAAACTGTGTCATAGAGTGAAATTTTATCTTGATTACCATATCATTTGATATTTAATATATATATTTAAGAATTAAGATAAATCGTCATTTTAGGATGAAAAATACTTTTGGTTATACTTTACTAACTGTAAAGAGATATATTCAAATACAATAAGTAATAATAAGAGATATAATGATGTGGTTACTATGTGCCTTTATGTATCTAAATTCTAAAGTTATAGACATGGTTTTATTAAGAAATGGGAAGCAAATTTTGTATTCCTACTATGTGTTGGCATTTTTATAAAAAGTAGAAACAATTATATAACCATTTCTACAAACTATAATAAACAAATAAACAAACAAACAAACTCAATATATTCCTACATTTCAGTAGGGTCTGAGAGAGGATGAATTGTTGTGCATTTTTTGGGTACCGCTAATTGTACCCATCTCTTTTTATTTCAACCTAATGTATCATGTCATTTTATTTGTGGTAGAATATGAGCATACAAGAGGTATGTCGGAGGGGGGTATGTTTAGACCATCTCCAATGGTTACCCCTCATCCATTTCCAAATGCGTGAAGTCATCTTGCAACATTGAATTTCCACTCATTCTTCTAAGATCACTTCTCTTCTAACGATACATATACGTTCAAACACCATTTTTATATTATATGTGTATATATATATGTTTGAGAGAGACATGGGATATGGGACCCACCTCTTCCGTTTGGTTCCATCTGGAGTTCCGGATCTCGTCCTTCACAACCAAAACTAGACAGCTCACGGTGGTCGATGCACTAGGTTAGTGTCTGCTTCTTTCCACCTAGATTAGGACGGATCATTGGAGACATAACAATCAAGTCAGTATGCGAGAACATATTAGCTTTTTATCATTTATTATTTTGTTTATAATGAGACTTGAACCTTAACCTATTTTTATTGAGCATCTAAACAACCGTCCTGCAACAATTATGATAAATGCCACGTAGATGGTGGAGTTACTCTCTTATTCATGACCATTATTCTTATCTTTCTCTTTACTCTTATGTCTCACATATCAATTCTTCATCTAAGTACTCATGTTGAAGCTTGGTGACAATCCCTAAACCTATAAAGAAGCTGATTAAGTTGCATGTCGTAATAACACCTTTAAAGAAGCGAAACAATTTACGAGACCCTTTAATACTCTACTACTAGTTAATGGGATCATATGAAACCAAGCTGGCATTGGGCATCGTGTGATCTTTTAAGTCTTTAACTAGAAGAAAAAAAAAAGGAAGTTGGATTCATACCGCAACCAACTCAATCACTAAGTGCTTACCACTTACGAGTGTCAACGTTTTGTAAAATTTTCTCTCGAGTCTAGATGACCAAATACGCTATTATTTGAAAATCAAGAAAACGGTATCGTCTATTATGGTATTACCCCTACCCGAGAAAACCTATAAACATTCCTTGTTGCTAAGACTATGTGCAGTGAAGAGGGGGTGGTTGGGGTGTGAGTGATGACGCGTCAGTGTCACGTGAGAGAGAGAGTGAGTGATGATTTAGGGTGTAACGAGTGAGTAAAGGTGAGAGTGATGAATAAAAATATGAGAGTAAGGTGATATATTTTGATTTGTTAAAAATAAAAAAAAAAATAAAAAAACTCACACCCCTCCCCCCACACCATGCCTGCCATCACACTAACCCTCTTCATGCCCCTCCCCACGCCCCTGTGTTTGGGGGCGTTAATGCCCACTTCCTCCCCCTCCCCACACCCCACTACCAATAGTCTAATACGATATATTTTATGAATCATCAGCTCGATAATCCATTAAAATTACTATAAATAAGATATTAGATATACAAGATTAAACTTCTTTGATTTAAAATCATAAGCTTAAAGTTGCAAACACCCCCATACCAAACACAAAAATCAAGAAGATCTAGCTACAATCAAATGCAGCGATGGAGCGTGAAATGCTCCGGTTCTTGCAGAATTGCAAAACCATCAAGCACTTGAAGCAAACCCATCTTCAGATACTCATCAATGGCCTCAAAGACAACAACTTTCTACTCCACACACTCATCACTGTTTCCGCCAACCTCATTTCACTTGATTACGCGTTCAGTGTGCTTCAAACTTCAAATTATCCAGACGTTGTTGCTTACAACACAATGATCAAATGCTTCATTGGTGGTAATAACAATGTTACAAAATACAATGCAATGAGTGTTTACAAAGAATTGAAAAAACAAGAGTTTCTGGTGTTACCGAACACTTTCACGTTCACGTTTCTTCTAAAATGTTTCGAGAGTTTGGATGTTGGTAGAATGATTCACGGGGAAGTTTTGAAGATGGGTGTTGATGTTTCGAGTGCGTTTGTTGGGAATGCGCTTCTGAATTTGTATGGAAAGTATGGTGGTGACGGTGTTAATTTGGCATGTAAGGTGTTCGATGATATGCCTGTGAGAGATGTTGTATCTTGGAACACTATGATTGGGATGTATATGGATTCTGGAGAAGTTGAACCCGCAATTAGGTTGTTTAATTCGATGCCAGAAAGAAGTGTAGTGACATGGAATTCAGTTATCACAGGGTTAGCAAAGAATGCAAAAATGGAGTATGCGCGATCAGTGTTCGATAAAATGCCCGAGAGAAACGAGGTTTCTTGGAATTGTTTGATATCTGGATACTTAAAGGCTGGTGATTTGACAAACGCAGAGGTTGTGTTCAATGAGATGCCAGTGCAGTCTTTAGTAGCGTGTACCGCGATAATATCAGGATACGCGTCAACTGGAGATGTTGTTTCAGCAAGAAAAATGTTTGATCGGATAGGAAACAAAAGAAATGTGGTTACATGGAATGCAATGATATCATGTTACATAAACAAAAGCATGTTTGATGAAGCTCTTTCATTGTTTCGTTTAATGTCGGTTGATAGCAAATGCAAACCCGATCAAATCACTTTAATTAGCATTGTATCCGCGTGTTCTCACTTGGGTTCTCTTGAAAACGGAAAATGGATCGCCTTTTACATCAACAAAAACAAGATAAATCTCTCAACCCCTTTAGGAAACGCATTAATCGACATGTTTGCAAAATGCGGGGATATCACAAGCAGTAAATCAATCTTTAATCAAATATCAAACAAATGTATAATCACATGGACAACAATGGTGTCAAGTTTAGCTATTCATGGAATGTGTAAAGAAGCATTAACATTGTTCAACAAAATGTGTATTCAAGGAACAAAACCAGATTATGTCATGTTTGTTGCGGTTCTATCCGCTTGCAACCATGGAGGATTAGTAAAAGAGGGTAAATCATTATTCACCCAAATGGTACCTATTTATGGGATCAAACCCCAAATCGAGCATTATGGATGCATGATCGATCTTTTAGCGCGATCTGGTGATCTTAATGAAGCGATAAGATTAATTGAAAGCATGGATTTGGTACCTAACGCGGTGATATGGGGGACATTACTCGCCGCGTGTAAATTACATGGTAATAGTAAGCTGTTTGAGTATGTAACGAAAAAGATATTGGATCAAGAACCTTCAAACTCGAGCTATTTGACGTCAATTGCGAATTTGAGTTCATCGATCGGACGGTGGCAAGATGCTTTGAAATTTAGGCAGGAAATGAGACAAGAAGGAATTGAAAAGATTCCAGGTTGTAGCTCAATTCAGATAGGAGATAATGTGCATGAGTTTGTAGTTAGAGATACAAGTCATATGAAGAGGAGTGATGTATATGAGATTTTGGAGTCTTTAAATGGTCATATGTGGTTACAATCTGATTTTGAAGAATAAGTATGTTATAAATTTATGTTTTTGTACCAATATTAAAGTACCCATGTACGTAGGTAAGAGCATTGTTGTGGGAACCGGATCGGACCGATTGGTCAGACTGGGAGCTGGCTACTTAACCGAACCGGTTGCGTATTCGTTTGCATTTATTTAGACCGGTTTGTTATGGATCAAACCGGTTGAACCTACAAACAAGACCGGTGATTAGATAGGTTTTTTGAAAAATAAATCTTATTTTCTTCTTGAATCTTATTTTCTATTCTCAACTTTTATTTTTAGTTATTCTGAAAATCATATTTTGTTTACGGTGTAAATTCACACACTAATTTATACCAACTTAGTTGAACTAAAAGAATTATTATACATATTGTATTTGTTACATTGTGAATTATTATAGTAATATATTGACCATTTGTTACCCTAAAGTTAAGGAAGAAAAATACTTGTTTTTACCTCATGTGCAAGAAGAAACCATCCTTCTCATGGAATCAGTGGTGTTTATTTAGTGGTTTATGTAATGGTATTCTCACTTTTTTTGGCTATGATTTCTTTCTAACAACTTGCTAGATGTTGTTAATAAAGTTATTTTGTTGATCCTTCAAACAATTTTTTATCTTGGTCATGATTCTCAGACTACACGAAACTAAATTACTCAATCTTTAAAATTTAAACGTGTGACTTCATATAAGAATAGGCGTAATGGTTGGCAAGCATGATCATGAGCATGGCGTGTGGGCTATTCACACCCCCAATCACCACCCCCTTTGCGTGAGCAAGGGCATTGGGACTAGGCTCACCTCATGACTGTCCAAAAACTTTTTCCATTTTTAACCAATTAAAATATATCACTTCAACGTCGAATCTATTATTAAAATGGGTTTTTTTGGGATGCGTTAATGGATTTTGGGTAACTTTTGAAGTTACCCACATGTTAGGATAGGTGTAGCTGTCATGAATAAAGTAAATTTTAATAGTATATATGTTAAACTCCCGACCGCGCATCATAAACTTTTTCAATTGATCTCAATCCACTTTTGATTTAGTTATAAAACTTGATTGAAAATTGTCAAACTAATTATAATTCAAACCCGTTTTAAATTAAGCTTAAGTTCATCCTTAATTTTAATAAGCTAATCAAACCATCATTACCCTAAATTAAACAAGTTAATTATTAATTTTAATAAGTTAACTAGGCCCACCATTAGCCATTATGTTTTTGTATATGAAATTTAGTTTATTGTCTTATAGGAATTGTTTCCCAAACATAAAAAAAAATCTTGTTTCCGTCACTTTTCACACATGCTTGCAAGACGTTTACGTAGCAACTCATCACCCTCACGTCCGCTCACCTATTACACATGGCGTTAGAGGAACAAACACCTATAAGTTGGATAATCCCACGCTTAGATTAGAATTTTATCAATAGTTCATTCTGTAAAATGTAGCACACACACCAAAAAAAAAAAAAATAGAACCAGAAAGATGAGAATAGACGGTGAGTTAATTGGCTGGCAAGCTCGTGTCAACAGAATATCCCAACAAATGCACATGGACACGTGGCCTCCCATCCTACATTCACACACTATCCAACTGCATTGATTGGTGTCCTTCGTTTTAAAATTCCATTTTGTCTTACATTATTATTATTTTGTTTTTAAGATGGTAGCATATTATATCCTTCTAAAATACTTTATATTTATCTTATAGGTAGGTAAAAGCTCTATGTATTACACAAGTTAAAAAATAAAAATATTAAGTATTAAAATATTTATATAAATATAGATGGTTAAATAAAAATGAATTATTAAACAGTACAAGCAAAAAAAATAAATCTTAACCTTACAAAATTATGACTTGTAGGCTGTAGCTATAAAACATCTATCATAATTTTTTTGTAAAAAAAATTGATTCTTATGTTTGTATATATTTAAAACCTTTTCAACTTTCTAAAATTGTGATATTTAAAATTTGTAACTCAATTTTGTATTTAATTAAATTATAATATTATAAATTTTTGTTGTTAAAACTAAACGTCAATTGATAAATTTTAGATTTTAGCAGGAGAAAGAAGCGGGAAATAAGATTGAGGAAACAACATAAAGTGACAAGTGTCATAAAAAACCTTACTTTATTATATTGTATAAATAAATATAATATATATAGGTATATTACAAATTATAAAATATAAAAAAGAAACTAAAACAGCTAAATGTTACGGATATATATGAGGATAAAGTAGAAGGATTTGAGAAAATAAAGATGTTAAATACATCATTTCTATACCCATTGGTGCTAAATTAAATTAAAAAAAATTACAATAATTCACATCATGTGGAAATTGACACTGTTCACATAAAACATGTTGGAAATATTATTCGATTAATTAAATAATTTAAATCCTATATAATATATGCTTTTATTCTGGTAATCATTATGATATTTGTTATAAATAGTTTAATTTTTAGATTCTTTAACAACACCTATTTAATTCTATCTGATATTTAAATTAAACTAATTATTCATAGACTGGACTCGAACACTTGACCTTAAGAGAGATTTACTAGTGAAACTACCAAAACTTTTTGTTATGCCATAACAACAATCACACCAGCTTTCTTATATCATGTGACGAGGTTCTTCTAAAAATTTGACGTTGGATGTATTTGGTTTTGAGTGGAGGAGAAAATAAGTTACTATTCACCCATATATTTGATGAAAATATGGAGATGGTAATTTTATAGTTAAGAGAGAAAAACTAAATGATGTTGATTTAATAGTTATTTTAAATGACTGTAAATGGAAGAGAAAGAAAATGTAATAAAAGACTATGAATCATTAATATGTTGTCCCTTAACCATTCAGACTTAAGGTTAGATCTTAACCATTAAGAAGTATCCCCTTAAACATATTAATGACATTAAGAGGCTACCAAACAACTCATTATTCTCATTTATGAGCACATATAGTGACCCTAGTCAAAGGTAGATTTTACGAGTTTCAAGTCTCACTCAAGGTATGCTATTACCACCTTAGATATTTTTATTTGACAAGTTTGTAACACATATTTTAGTTGGTGTTTTAAGGCCCAATCAAATAAGTCATGCTTGAATACCACGTTTACTTAGTGCAGAAACAGTGGCTTGGGGAGAAGAAAGGGGCTGATCGAGAACACCCCCCCCCCCCCCCCCCCCC
>WOUH02000002.1:707845-717955 GCA_009936405.2 Stevia rebaudiana
GTTCTCTGACGACCGACGAACACCTCCACCTCTCCTCTTCTCCGGCGACTGCGTTCCAGGTACGATCGACGACCCACCTCACCTCCCTTCGATCGAAGCCCCAGTCGCCACCCTTCCCGTCGTTCGAACCGTCGCAGGTCACCCTTCCCGTCGTGGGTCAGATGGGTCAGGCGGAAAAAATAGGGGGACTCGGTCAGCAGAAAAAGAGGCCCTCGGTCAGCAAATGGGCCAGTCAGCCGGAAATCAAACAGTCGCGTGGTCTGACTCGGTCCGGTCAGCAAATGGGTCAGCTTCATCAAACGGGGCCTAAGTGTAGTCGAGAGAAGTTAAAAAGGCACACATACTTGACACTTATATTTACTCTATAATTCCAAAAACAATAACAAAATGAGGGTGACATAACCTAACCATGGTTAGAGCAAATAACATAACCTAAACCAGAGTGAGTCAAGGCTTATATGTTATTTCAGGAGAAGACGTTAATGGATTCGTGTTGCAGTTGTGCCTTTTACATTCTTCCTTTTTAAAGACCTGCATCACTCACCCCTAACATTTGTTCAAACGATCATCAATTATTCTCTCTCTAACTTTCTCTCTCTACTCGCACACTGGATTGTGCGAATTTAAGCTGCAACTGCAATGGTGATCAGATATTTTGTTCTCTGTATATTGCTGTTTTTCATACATTCCGCTTCAATCAATGCCGATTCGAGGTAATTTGATACAATGTGGAAGTAATTTCACTTATAATCATAGCTTCGTACGTTGATTCATATTGGTTATCTGCAATATGAAGCAAAATTGATGTTTTAACTGGTTGTGTGATTTGAGACAATGTACGTTCGAATCACGTTGAGTTTTTCACTTTATGATCCGGAAATGATTAGTTGAAGTGTTTATGTTTGCAGTTTGGATGAGAAAAACGAGTTACAGAGCATGATTGCAAACTCAACAATGGAGGACAGGTTAGTTGAGATAAGTTTAGTACGAAGTACGAACATTCTGTTTTTACCTTTTGAGTACAGCTTGATCATTCTGTTTAATCGTTCGAGATCTTTCGAATTCATAACTGAACTTGAGTAATAATAATTGCAACGAATAGACGATGATCAAAATCGTTTATGTTAGATCCACCTGTTTTTTCAATTACTAACTGCGTTGATTGTTATATGAACTGATTATATTGATGTTGTGAATTCTGATCTATCTGATCCATTGTACATCTGTGTACTTCATCTTGATCAAAATTCAGATTATGAAATCATTAGCGTTTACGTACTGAAACATGATTATTACTGTAAATTGTAATTATTATCAAAGTTACTCTGGTATAACTATTTGAAGTTGTATAGAAATCGTGTCACTGTTGAAATCTAAAGGTTAAAACGTTTGTTACTTGAAACGAAATTTATAGATTTCATTTAAAAATCTGAACAATATTCAGGAGAAATGAAGAAATAGCTATCGAAAGGAATGATGGAGCTGTTGACGAGGATCCAGAAAGAGTTGCTTCCATGGTTAACATGTGAGTCGATTCTCTTAATTTCTTAATTTCTTTATATATTATCCACATAGATTCATGTATTTCAACTGACAATCAATAATTTTAATATTAATAATAATATTATTATATATCAAAAGGATCACATGATCACTGAACAGCAACAAAACAACACCATCATCTTCTTGTTTGATCTTTTGTTGTTGCGTGAATCAAAATTAATGAATTTGGTACTTTAAGAACTCCCCATGTTCTTATACAATTGCATCTTTTACCATTTTATTAGCATCTGCCAACGTGGCCACATGTCACATGACCCTCCTGTCTCAACCATTTATTACATACCACATCTTCTGTTTTTTTCTGATGGTTTTACTTTTAATAAATTGTAATTTGACCCGTCTGACACTTTAACCATGTTACGGTTAAAAGATGGATTCGTTTAATGTTTACTATTTAATTACACGACACTAGTGTGCACAATTATTCTTTTTATTTTCTTTTCTTTTCACATAGTAGTATAGTACTATCAATCACCAAAACTTTTTTAATGTTTAGATCTCCATGCATGGTACCTTAGAATTGATTGCAAAATGCCGCATGATTTTGACTAAACCAATAAAGCAAAAGTGAAATTTTAACAAGCATTGATCATAATTTACTCTTATAGTTATAAAAATATATCTATCTCGTTTGTAGAAAAGTTCTTCTCTTGAGTAAAAGACAAAAAAATTTCAAAGACTTTAACTAATAATGGTAACATTGAAGATTGACAATTCTATTATCATATCTGGTTATAAAACCATTTCTCATATATGATCTCGTACATTACAATTAGTCATTATTTTTTACCTATCAGATTCCTATAAGTAAATGAAATATTAATATATTCGGTTATGAATTGATACGAGTAAATGAAGACGTATAACCAAGTAGGTATCAACGAATAAAATATCCGTCGCGAAACCAGTAATGTTCTTATAATTAATCTCATACCTAAATATACCGGTTTTTCTCTAAAATACCGTACAAAATATTTTAATTTTCGGGTTTTTCATTCGCAAATGACAAGTACAAGTTCGAAAAATAGTAGATCTAGTTTGGAATTTGTTTATTAGGTTAACCGACATAACCATGTCGATATTAAATGACTACACTTTCCCCACCGACGATGCATGGGTCATTTATTTTATTCCATCTCTACTCATTTATTGGCACCTAGAAAATCATGTTGTTTCACTTTCCGTATTGTCCGTATTCATTTTTATTTTCCGTATATTGCTGCCATTATTTTAATTGACCCACACTGCCTCTCTTGTTAAACATTATACCAAGAAAAAGATAAATAGTACATATTTAGGTCTCCTTGATTAATTATTCACTGGACGAATATATATATTTTAGAACGTGAGATTTTAAAAAGAAATAACCATTTATTCTTTAGCTTATTATCTTATTTTAATTAATTATATAGAAGCTGTTAACCATTTCTAACAATAATTGTCAAAAGATTGCTGCTTTGTAATTTTTCAATTTTTCTAAGAGAATATTCTACCTGTTTATTCACTTTCTCAACGTAGTCCACTTTTTTTCTGGAAACAAATAACAACTTTCTAAATATTCTTTTGTTGTGAAAGTTTTCTATAAAATTTAATTCTTTTAAAACTTAACGACTAAAATAAAACATATATTCAACTTGATTATTATTTCATCATTATGTTTTTCATTTTAACTTATAAAACAAGTCACTAAATAATAACAAAATTACATAATTTTTCATTAACTAAACTTAAAAAACAAAGTATAAAACATAAAAAGTATCATATATACTATAATAAGTTATTAATTATTAATACATGCTATTATTTTTAAGCTATTTCTATTTAAAACTTTTGAACTTTTGTTTTGAACATTTTACAAGGATTATACACCTAATTTAAAAGTTATAAAATTTTTCAGGAGCATTCGGAACAGTACGGAAAGAAGAAATTTAGGATTTTTATCATGTGGGACCGGAAACCCGATTGACGACTGCTGGCGTTGCGACCGAAACTGGCAACGCCACCGCAAGCGTCTCGCAGATTGTGCGATCGGATTTGGGCGTAACGCCATCGGTGGACGTGACGGCCGTTACTACGTCGTTACCGACCCTAACGACGATGACCCGGTTAACCCCCGACCCGGAACCCTACGACACGCGGTTATCCAAGACCAACCTCTATGGATCATCTTCAAACGAGACATGGTTATAACCCTCAAACAAGAACTGCTCATGAACAGTTTCAAAACAATC
Organism: Stevia rebaudiana; assembly: GCA_009936405.2. Taxonomy (NCBI): domain Eukaryota; kingdom Viridiplantae; phylum Streptophyta; class Magnoliopsida; order Asterales; family Asteraceae; genus Stevia; species Stevia rebaudiana. The sequence continues at coordinate 711,640 of WOUH02000002.1, forward strand.
GATGCTCGTGGAGTCAATGTTCACATCGCAAACGGCGGTTGCATCACGATTCAGTATATTACAAATGTTATTATTCATGGGTTGCATATTCATGACTGCAAACCGACCGGAAACGCGATGGTTCGAAGCTCACCGTCTCATTACGGATGGCGAACCATGGCGGATGGTGATGCGATTTCGATATTCGGGTCGAGTCATATTTGGGTCGATCATAATTCGCTTTCTAATTGTGCTGATGGACTTGTTGACGCCATCATGGGGTCAACGGCAATTACCATTTCTAACAATTTTTTCACCCATCATAATGAGGTAACTTGATACTAACGCCTAACTTTTAACGCCGTTAACTTTAACCACATTTAAAACATGTGCTGATTGTTCTTAATTATGGTTAATTAACAGGTTATGTTGTTAGGTCATAGTGACACTTATGATAGGGACAAGAATATGCAAGTGACCATTGCATATAACCATTTTGGCGAAGGTCTCGTGCAAAGAATGCCAAGGTTCGTATTAAAATAAAACACGCGTTTTAAAACCGAACTGGTCATCGAACTGGTCACGTTATATTCACTGGTCGGACTGATTGAACCAGACTCCGAAAACAAGACAATGTCATGATTAATTTTTATAAGCATTTAAATATGACATAAAATTTGATTAATATTTTGTTATGTTTCTTTATATTCAAAAGAATAAAAAAAGACATTAATTTCTTTAAACAAAATAATGATTAGATTTTTGAAGGATAGATTATTTAATGTATTTACCCATAAGTACAAAGCATCTTCCTAGACAAGTTCACAAACACTTCACATAGCTATGAGTGGTCACTACAATCTAAATTAATTTTGAAATAAAAAAATTTCAACACGGTCCAACCAACTAAACGAATCACCGGTTCAACCACCACCTGTCAAAATTTGACGGGCCAACAATTTTTTGTTCAACTTATTTCAAACAAACTGGTCGGGGATCTAGGTTCTAGTCCCACCAGTCTGATCACCCGATCCAATTCGGTTTTAGCAATATTTTATACACTCTTACCAAACTTTACCGTTTTTTAAAAATGACCCTTTTGACCTGTACATGTTTTGACCTGCTGCTCAACTAAACCCACCCGCTTTACCACTTTGACGTAACCTAATATATGTTTTATTATATGTTTACTTGCACAGATGTAGACACGGGTATTTCCACGTGGTAAATAACGATTACACACACTGGGAAATGTATGCTATCGGCGGTAGTGCAGATCCCACAATTAACAGTCAAGGAAATAGATTCATTGCTCCTGTTAACCCAAATGCCAAAGAGGTAACATTTATAAAAACAATATTTTATTTTTAAAAAAATAAAAAAATTTAAAAAAATAAAATCTAATTATAGATCAAATTGGATTTAATTTATCAGGTAACACATAGAGTAATAACATCAGGAAGATGGAGACACTGGAACTGGCGGTCAGAAGGTGACCTGATGTTAAACGGTGCATTCTTTACACCATCTGGTAACGGTGCAGGTGCCAGTTACGCGCGTGCATCGAGCCTAAGTGCTAAACCGTCGTCGGTTGTGGCATCGCTTACTTCAGGATCTGGCGCGCTTGCGTGTCGAAGAGGCAGAGAGTGTTAAATAAATAAATTAAACTATAAAAAAAGGGTAATTTATTCTCTCATCATTTTGAGAAATCCAGTTTTCCAAACAATTTCTCTTTGGTTTTAGTTCTGTATTTGAATGAATTTACTTGTGAAGTATATATTTTCATCTACTTCGTTGTAAAACTCTTCTGTTTTGAGCCTGATATGAGATAATCGGGTTCTTATGAGAACGAGAATTTGAGTATTCTTCTGTTGTTATGTAATTAGTATTTGCTGAAGTTAAACAGATTGATACAACGTTAGGTGTCCTGTTTCAAGTTTGAACGTGTTTGTTAACATTGTAACAAGTGGGTTATTTTGGTTATATGGATTAATTAATGATCATTTTATTGTTCAAAGTGTATGATTATTATTATTATTATTCAATTTTTACAAATTCACAATATAGTAATGGGGTCTATCACATACTCACATGGTCACATGGGTTCATTTTTACCAGTTAAGGATCTAGTTTGGCTAATAGCATATGATTCGGTATGTATTTCATTATGTACCTAAAATATTTCTACCTTAGTTGGCACGATCTTACGTCACAAGGGTGTACTAAACTTGGGTTCGTATTTACGAAACAAATAACCAAACTTGGAATCAAACCAACATACCGGTTCTAACTCTGTGCCTGTGATTTGCTTGTTGGTTCAAATAAGGACGTGTTTCTTTTTGGTTTTCGAAACGAGCTTCTTCAAAAATTGGTTTTCCGTTCAGTCTAGTGAGGTTCGAAACCCGGACCGAACCAATCATTTTAGATTTCAAAACTAAAACAAATAACCGAACTAGGAACCAAACCTGCATATCGGTCCCATCATGTGTGGTTTTGTTCTCAATTAAAGTAAAACCGTTTCTCATTTCATTTTTCGAATCCAGCATCTTTCCAAAGCGGGTTTTCAGATTAGTCCGGTAAGGTTCAGAACCCGAGCCAAACCAAACCGAACCAAATCAAATCAATCATTAATTTTCAAAACCGAAACAACATTACATTTGTAACCGTGCATGTCCTAAACCAGAACCAAACCAACTGACACCATATAAAACCGAGTCGTTTTTTTCGTGTCCCAAATGAATGTTAAAGCTTTATTTTTAACAAGAGTTCAAGATGGGTTATCAAGAGAACTCTTTTTAACATGTGAATACTTTATTTTAAATTTGGAATCGAATATATATTTTTCGTTTGAAAAAAAGAAAACCAATGGTTGGTTAAAGTTGAACTACTTGAAAGACGTTTTTTGTTGTCCCACATCGATAAAGGACAAGAAAAATGAAGTGAAAGTGTGTGTATAAGAAGAAAGTGTGAGAAAACGTAAAAACTTACATACCTGGACGGGGTCATGATGGGTGATCAAGAAGGCCCATGGCCTAGGTTGGTGACTTCCATTGCACATTAAAGGAAGGGTGCTAACCTAAGGTCGATCCATGTTGGTCGATCCTACGTCGTAATTTGTGGTAGTGGGGGGTTTGCGTACGCGCGACCCCTTCCAAATTCAAATCATTTTAAAACTTTCCGTCAATAATTAATTGAAGAAAAAATGATATTATTATCTTTTTACAGCGTCTTTGTTGCTATTTTTTGTTTCAAGACTGGCCTTTTGTACGTTGCTGATTTTTGTGCTTGTACAATAGGCTGGATAGGTTTTAAATATATGTTAGCTCGATCTTAAAACATATATGAAGCTTATTTATGTCTCTATATTATTGATAAATGATTCTAAAAACGCACCAGAAATATACTAAATTATTATATAATGTATATCTTGCTCCGTGTACCAAAACCGTTCCGCTTTCCTGATTCTCGCATCACGCCTCGGTTTTATACCCGGTTGCCTCAGTTTGCCCACACTTTTTTAGACCAAGGTTAACACTGACCCTAGCTAACATCTAAAGTTATGGATCTTAAACACAAGTCATTTATCAAAATGGGTTAACAAGTGGTAATCAGTTGTAAGTGTGGTTACTCAGGTTGGTGAGTTGTAAGAAGTAAAAACAAGTTGACGGTTTAATATGGTTAATTAAGCAGGTTAACTTCGAACACAAAACCTAAATTTTATTTATCGTGTTTGTTTTGTGTTGAAAATTGTCACCCGTTTGTGAGAATCTATTACCATAAACATTGAAGAAACAATCGGTACACACAATGAGATAAGATACAATGCAACTTGTAGCCAACAAGGAGTTTAGAGTTGGAATATGTTATCTATGCTAATGAAATTCAAAAATTTACCACTTGAAAAGAGGTTTAATACCGGAAGAAAAACATGAAAAATCATATAGTTATATTTGAGCATGCGTTTTGAAAATACGAAAGTACAATAATCGTTTACTTTCATTTCCTTCATACTCTTTTAGAAGATGACATGTTTCTATGCTTAAAAATGTATACTATGATAAATAAATGGGTTGATAAACTTACAAAAGTTATATACAGGTAACAAGATTTGAAAAATAGTTATGTGAATTTAGTGAATGATGATATAGTTATTTGTACTTTTCCATAATTCTTCTAGCTTCTTCAAGGGTTTCCTCGTCGGATGTGCTGGTGGTGGTTGTGGTGGTGCCGCCACTCCTTGAAGGGTCTTTGTCCTTGTTTAATGCAATAAACGCAGAGTAAATTAAGCCCATTGTCGCCTGTTTCACAAATAAAATAAAAAAATAATTGCAATTTTAAATTAGTAGCAGAAGAAAGTTGCATTATAAATAATAAGCATTCAATTTACAGGAGCAATATGTGATTCGGGTTATAAAGATTCCACAGGTTGAATGGAGGTCAAAACGGGTCAAATCTAACTAGAAATCAATTAAAATTTGCAATCTCAAATTATGATTTCAAGAAACAAACTTTTAGAACCAATTTGTTTCTTGTTTTGTTTGAACTTTGTGTTATAAAGCGTCAAACGATTGGGACCATAAGGGTAAATCTTGACATTAGGGACCAAAAGTGAAATTTTAGAAAACTACAACGACCGTCCGGTAATTTACACTAAGTTGTGGGGTTAAAACTGCACATTTATCAAGCAATTAAAAAAAACAAACTTTTGAAATCTATGTGTAAAAATATACCAGAAAAAAGAAAGCTGTTGATAAGAATGATTTGAGGAGAAATAGCGCAACGGTCGCGCCAACTACAGCGACTGACATCCGAGCAATTGGTCTTGGAATAGATTCCTAAAACATGTAAAAATATAAATTAATGTATAATTGGATATAAAACACAAATTAAATAAGTAAATGAGTTTATTATGATATTGGAAACATGTAAACAAAGAGAAGACTACTTACTGGCACTAAACTTGTTCCAGCTTCAATCACATCTCTTCCAACCTTATATGTTGTTTGAACCACTTTATAAACACATCATAATGACGTATAAGTAACCACAAATGTAATAGATAATATGAAAAAAAATAAGAAAAATACACATTCTATATAATTAATTACGGATACTAAATCAAAACAAGTACATATAGTTCATCAAGCTACTTGATCATCAATTCAATGTTTCCCCAAATTATAGTCATTAGTAACATAATTGATGGGGAAATTGTTAACCCATCACTCAGATGTTTAAATAATTAAATTCCAAGAAATTTAGTCACGATTAATGCAAATTGTTTAGCTATCAAAATATCCTATCTACATCATCAATACCCAAAGTTGCAGGTAATCTGATGCTGAAAACTTGCAAGGAAAAGATAGATGATATTTTCAATTCCTCCAAAATGGGCAAAATGTTTTTAGGGGAAAATTATCTCGGAAATTGAACAGAGTGACTGAGTGAGTAAATACTTATATCAGCCAAACAATTTGAATCTCATTCTGTTATAAGAACTTCATATGAAATACCGCCAATTGAAACAATATATACAAAAACAGTTCATAATTTGACGAACATACAATCAGGATATGAACAGATTCATTCTTACAGAATTGGAAACGAATTAATGAGCTACCTCTTAAGAAATTAGATTGAGCAGCGTAGATATGAGACCTGCACTTTCTGGTTCGAACAATTGGAATCATGGAACGCTTCTTCAATTTCAAAAGCGATTGACATGAAAATGGAGACCTGAAAGCTAGGGTTTCAGATTTGTATCTGTATGATCTTGACGAATAGCAGATTGGAGAATATAAACTATGAAGATGAACCATAGAAGCCATGGAAATTTGTGAAGTAATTACTGTAAATATCAGAATCACGTATTCTAATTTCTGAATGAGTTTTGAACGAAGATACTTTGTAAAGCGATGACGTCATACGTGGGCTTCAATATTGGGACCAAAGTTCATACGCTTCTTAGATTTCGGCCCAAAAGGCCCGATCCATATGGGCTACAAAGTTGGCCCAAACATAGGGACATCGATTGTCTTGAATTCGGTTGGTTTCCTGATTGAATGGATCATACTTACGAGTCTTCAATGAATGAATTTTTTTTAATGACGTATTTTTCTCACTTCCCGGTCTGTAAGCAAGATCGACCAATAGTAAACCCGTGAAATTGGTAAACCTTCGCCCCCCCTCGAATTAAACCCGGGTTAAAATCGGATTCGATCTATCACCTGATGTCCTTTAAACCGTCCCAGATGGATTCGAACCTCTAATTTTGTGTGACTTAGCTTTAAATAAAAGTTGTGAAACACTTTAAATAATATATACTAACTATTACCTA
>WOUH02000002.1:718055-729665 GCA_009936405.2 Stevia rebaudiana
TTACGCGCGTACTTTGCGTTTTGTCATTCTGAGTATCATTTTGTTCTTTTAATAATAATATTTATATTATTATAAATTTTGTAGATAATTAAATCTCTGGATTCTGTTAGTTCCGTTTATCAGTCGCGTAAGCGGTTAATTGTTCGCTTTTTTTTTTTATTTGTAGGCTTACATAATGCACATAAAGTCTAGCCAAATAAGTCTAATAACTTATATGGGCTTGTAGTTCATGGATCGTGGCTTAAATGGGCCTAGCTTCTTCTTGGGCCTGGCTTGTTTGGCCCATTGGGCCAAAAGCCCAATATCGAAGTTTGCCAAATGTTACACTTGATCAGTTTTATCTTTGAGGATCCCACCCAAATATAATCCGAGAACCTTTATTACAAACACTAGCATTAGAAATCCAATCCCAATTTCTCAACACCTTACTACACACCTTAGTAAACTTAAGAATATCCACATGAGACTCCAGAATCGCACACATACTTAATTTATTATCTATAACAATATGCCGAACCTCCTTTTGTTTCAGAGGACGGTTCAATCCCTTAACATTCCAAGAGGCTATACTAACCATTTAAACCATCTGAAATATGAGTGCTTGCCCCTGGATTTTTATCATGAGTGCCCTGCATAATAAATTCTGTTGTCTCATTGTATACTTCTACAATATCATCATCATCCTCATCATCTACATCATAAGATGTACCCCTAATCCTTTTGTCCAGTTTTTCAACTGAGTCCTCCATCGTATCAGCATCCACCGAATTAAGGACCTTATACGGATTCTGGTAATCTACCTCCTTATTCTTTTTCTTTTCATCCACAATCGGTTTACCAACTTTGGGACGATAAACCATTGTTTTCTGATTTTTGTTAACCGGAAAACCATGGTTTTTACCTATCTTCATAGCCTTCTTTCCTTTTACCAACGTAAAACCATCATCATCAGCTTTCTGCATGGGAATCTTAGTCTGACGAGGGAGCTTAGGACACGTTGCATGTGCATGGCCAAACACAACAATGATCGCATCGATCCGGTTTCCACTCATATTCAACCGACATAAATTCCATTATGTATCCATCTCCATCCAATATCGGGATAGCCATAGTTATTTCCTCCTTGTACTCATGGTCTGCTGAAATTTCTATAAGAGCTCGAGCATAACTACTACGACCCCATAGATCATTACACAAATGTTGTGTAATTGCCTAACATTTTTTGGTACCAATTTGAGTGGCAAGTAAACTTAAACCCTCATCCGTATAAGCTGCTATCGGAACCTCATGAATTTTGACCCATACTGCCACATTTTTTATTTAATCCTTTTTTAACTTAGTACTAGGTGACCAAACATTGAGAAACAATTGTTGAATACGAATCACCCAAGGACCACCTTCAACAGTTTCCATCATACCTTTTTTGTCCAAAAATTTGAAAAAGAAATAACCATTTGCATTCATCATAAGCTTTTGCAACCTGTATTTCTTCCATTTCTTTTTCACAAAGTATTCCACATTGGATAAGCCTCTCGATCACCCAAAAAATAACCAAATAATGTGTTCGAGAGCTTATACTGTACCAATTGAACTGAGGTTCTAGGTAACACAACATCACATCCCTGAACCTTCACTTCATTCTTAACATATCTGAAGTTTATGGGGTTCCTATTACCAGCAGTAGGCCCCTTGTTTTGAACCAGTTCCCCCTTCTTTATTGCATTCAGAAAATCCATTTGCCCACCCTTATTATCATCGACATCTGCCACCGTGAGAGGGATGCTATCCTTAGTATTATTAAGTATCACAGTTGAGGTTACCTTATTAGACGAGGAGCCAGTAGAATGATCTTTACTCTCTATAAAAACAGTTCCCATTGCTGCTGCATTAGACAACAATATCTCTGAGTTTCTGTCAGCCATGTTCAACTCGTGCTCCATTTTCTGAGAGATATCATTCAAAGCACCCTGATATGCACCCACCGGTAACTTTAGGTTACCTCCTCTTCGAGCCGTCGCCTTAGCACCATCAATATTTTTGATTTTTTGAACAAACCCTAACGGAGATGGCTTGTTGCTTTCCACCACAGGCTTCTTTCTCATCTTATTCAACATTTTGGACGTAAATTATTCTACCATGCATACGAACACATCGATATTTGGATGACAACCAAGAACGAATACCCTAACCCTAGAAAACGGCAGCCTCGATAGAAAAAAAAAAAAACGCCGAAACCCTAATCGATTGTTATCTGATTGAAATCTAGGTTAGATCAAGGTTGTTTACCAGGAAAACAAGCCGATTAAACCCCAATTGCAAACAAACACAAAAACCAGAGAATCAAACTATAAAAACAATGCGGCAGATCGATATTGACAAAAACCAGTCCCGAAACTCAAAATTAACCTAATAATTTCGCTAACAATGCTCGTAAAAGGCTAATGATGATTAATCAAACACCTAATAACAGGATTGTTACACAAATCATTAAGCAAAAATCGAATCACGTGATGGTTGGATGAATCGCCAAACTCGCCATTCTAGAGAGAGAAATTAGGGTTTATTTTGGTATCACAACGTAACATGTTTGTGTCTACACGTTTGCATCTAATAATTTACATACTTATTGTTAACGTTACCACCTATGTTACAACCGTATGTAATAAAGTATGAGAGACAGATTGATTTATTAGGATGTGACATAAAGTACGAGAGAGAAAAGTAGAGAGAGACATAAATGTGTGTTACCTTTATTACCCTTTTGGTTTTAATAAAATAAAAAATAAAATGGTTTGTCATATTTTATCTAACTTTAATTTTCTTCCATACAAATTTAATGAACTAACAAAACATGTTGTCTAGAGAGAGTCTCTAAGGTTTTTCAAGGGGAGTGGGTTTTCATCATATCCACCCCTGTACCGGGAAACTTTAAAATGAAACCACCATTAACTTAATGAAACCATGAAAACCGTATCTAAATATATAACACTAGCTTATAACCCATATATTACACGAGTTAATAATCAATACTTAAAATTTTATCATTGAATCATGACATATATATAAATTAAGTTGCTATGTTGTGAACACTAAAAAAAAATAATTGTTTGACGTTTTTATGACACTGAATTATGCTTTGAGATTTTAAAATTATTCATTAGACACTTTTTAAATATAAATTCCTTAAATTTAGTTGATAATTATACAAATTAAAGTCCATCCTTAATGGTTTCGTCTCCAAGACTTAAATAGTTTTAGTCTTAAATAGAGTAAGTGTTGTTTTCCTCTTTAAGATTTCCAATACTTAAAATAGTTTTAGTTCACCCTTAATAGTTTCTTTCCTAACGTTTCAAGACTTAATTTTCGTCACTAAACCTTTAACATAAACTGTTAAAACTTAAAACATTAGAGAGGAAAACTGTTAAGACCTGAAACGTTGGGGACGAAAACTGTTAAGACTTGAAATGTTAGGGACAAAAATTGTTAAGACTTAAAACGTTAGGGATGAAAAATTTTAAGAATTAAAATGTTAGAGATGAAAATTGATAAGACTTGAAAACGTTAGAGACCGTTTTTGTTAACAGTGAACTGAAACTGTTAAGAACTACAGTTTACTTTTTTTAAATATATAAGACAAATATTTAATTGGATAATAACAAATTTAAATCTATTTTATAATTTAAGATAATATAAAAAGTATAAAGGAATTCAAAATATTAATCTAAATAATTTATATACTAAAAAAACTCTTGAAAAATTTAGAAAATGTCACGTGACATTTTCTGGATTGTTTTATACTCTGCGCTTTTTGTTTTTTGAAGTGACAAAAATACACAATGAACATGATGACAAAAGTTCAACAAAAACACATGCACGTCTGATTTCTAAGAAAACAGATCTCTATTACCTAGTCAACTCAAGAAAATTTACATATACACATAAAAATGTGTCAAGAAAGAAGTCTTCCATTGTTAGGTGCGAGTTTGAATGTACCCGCTAGTTGAAATTTGACTTGAAAAATCTTTAACGCAATAAGAGAATGATCTACTTTAGAGCATATTGTATGATCATTTTCTCTCAAGTGCAGGATATTAATTTTCCTACCATTTTATAGGATGCATTGTAATGTTAACCAATTCCCTTCAAGTTTTTAAATCACAAATACAGGTGATCAGGAGTTGATTATCCTACGACTTATGTTTCATGTTTTATCAAATAGACGATTTTCAATTCAAATGTGAAGTTTATGAAAAAAAAAAATTACCAGTGAAAAAACATTTACCAGTGAAAAAAAATATAAGAAATTTTAGAGAGATGTCTATTGTCGTTATTTGTGCCATCAATTTTAAAGGTTGACGTTTTAAGTGATCATATAATTGAGGGTTTGAAATTTTACGAGGATGGTACCTTTATTGTACAAAATTTATAAAAAAAATAAATACAATTCAGTTGTGTACAGTTTGTTTGATCATTATATACATACAATTTCAAATCAAATGAAACACTTTATATCAAATAGCTATAAGAACCTAACTCTTAATTTATGAACAAATTGTAAAATGAAAATAGCAAGTGACAACTGCTAACACCACCACAAGTAGGTATTTGGGAACCAACTTTATATCCACTATAAGGTCAAAGACTTTGAAAATCTTAATATTTTGGTTCGGTGAAAAAAAATATAGAATTTCAATTTCTTGTTCTAGCCGTCATGCCTAGTGATCCACTAATTTTATGCGATTCTACGGTAGCTTTGCAATCCACATTTTCAATTAGTGACGAACTTTATATATTCAATGGACAATAAGAACTCCGAAGCCAATGGAAATATGCATTTGATTGAAAGATTACTTGGAGATAATGTAACGTGTACAAGATATAAAAATCTACAAGGACTACACGTGGAAAAAGAAAAACATGAGTGAAGTATCGATAGGAAAAACGAATCCGCTTTCCAAAGATAAACTCGCTTATAATAACTCTGTACGCTCTAGGAGTCCCGGAGCCGAGAATAAACACCAAACAAAGAAGACGACAACAAGTACAAAATGTATTCGTATTTTTTATCTTTTTGTAACCCAAGATATTTTTTGTTTTCCTAAAATTTCAAAATTAGATAAAAAACAAGTTTATAAAGTTAACCTAATATATCTTGTATGTAATTAATTTTAAAAAAATATAATGTAAGAGTCAAATTTTAAAACCAATTTTTGTTAACCAATTCAGTTATGCCCGAATACAGTTATACTCGAAAAAGAGTAGGGTTCTAGGTTCCCCAAACCATATTACTCAAACCCCAATTTTGACTTCGACAACAGAAAAACACTGGTTAAAAACGCGAACCAACAATAAACTTACAAAAGGCACAAAGTGCAGTCATTGATCATTAATCAGCCATAATAATTAACAGATGATGTGACACGATTTCATACTTAAATAATATAAAACAGCAGCTAACCAAAACTCAAAAATCAAAAAAAGAAAAAAGTTTTTTTTTTAATGTTTTTCAAGCAAACCTAGTTAGTTAAGATCTGTAGAAATCTCCTTACGCCTCAGTTCCAACGCCATTTGTTCATTTTCCATTTTCATTTTCTCGTTTTCAATCCTCATCGTCTCCAATTCCATATCTTTTTTCTGGCGAAACCTTTGCCATTTAAACCGTTCTTTCTCTATTTCCAACATTTGTGATTGAATATGTATCTTTTGTTCTTCTAATTGTAGCAAACGATTTTTCATCCATTGATCCTGCACTTGATTTGCTTTCACACCTTCTTGATTCACATCCACCTGCACATTTTTCATCTGAGAACCTTCATTTTGTTTCACTCTCTTTGAAGATCCTTCACAGACTCCATATCCTCTTCTTTGATCCAAACTGAGACCATGATGATGATGATGCTGATTATTCTGATGATGACGGTGGTGGTCATCATACTCATCATGATCATCCACGTATGAATCATGATCATCATCATCAAGATCTTCATGTGATCCCCGTCTTCCATCATTCTCATGATCATCACGAGCTCTAAGAGCTAATCTTAATGAATGTTGTAGTTCAGGATCTGGAGGAAGATGTAAACGATTCCCGTTATGATACGAACACATTTCTTCATAATGCAAGTGTTTGGAGCCTAAAATCTTCCTAACTTCTTCTTTTAATTTATTAGGAACATGATCCATCAAATCAAGAAGTGAAGGGTTTTCAACTACTTCACAAGAAGTACCTCTTCCAAGAATTTCATTAAGTCTTTTGTACCGTTTGTTTAAATCATTGAACTTATCTTCACATTGTTGAGGCGAAACAAAATGACCTCTTTCGGCCATAACTTTAGAAATTGATTTCCACTTACCTTTCTTTTGTAGATTTGAATATTTTCTTCTACATCCAACTCCAAACTCCATGGTTGCATCTTCACCAATGTAAGAAACAGCAGTAATTAAAAGTCTAACCATTTGATCATTCCATTTGACCCGTTGCCATTGTGCAGTGTTCTTCCCTTGGGTTTCATCATTATGTGTTTCATGACTGTCTTCTGCAAAGCTCGGTTCATCTTCATCACTCATAGCACTCTTTCTCCTTTCACCTTTACCGAAATCAGCTAAAGAAAAGGTTTGAATTGTTTGATCATGACGATTGCAATCTTGGATTGTTCCTATTCGAAGAGGGAAATTTTCTTGAACAGATGGATGAATCATGGATCCTTGTTGTCTAGAGGATTGAGGGTTATGTTGATGATAGAGATTCAGAGAGTTGTTTTGTGGTTGATGATGAACTCTCATGGAACTTTGCAGATCAAAACTACCTCCAGAACCAGAAATCATGTTACCAGATGATAAATTACCCTCCATAACAAGATCAATCTAGAAGGAAAAAAGCAAACCCTATCTTCCTCGTTAACACATGCATACAACTGGCAGAAAATTCAGCTACAATAACACCAAATCAATGTCCAAAAAACATATTCTTAAGGAAAAAAAAAGTGAAACATAATCTCACCGGTGACCTAAGAATCGTTAGTGAAATGCATTAATCGCGAGTAATTTCGTACTTTACATCGACAAAACATTCACCAAAGCTTGAATTAACGATCGAAAACCACAAATCAAGCAAACAATTGATCCGGTATACTTAAGGAAACACACAGAATCAACGCAACAAGTAGCAAAACCTAACTGAAGGCAATACGATAATCGAAGCAACTGAGCATAAGAATCATACAGAAACACTTACGATGATAATGAACATGAAGAAAACGGAAAGTGAAAGGGAGACGAGAGATCTGTAATGAGGAGGGGAAACTGATTGATTGTATTGAATTGCAGGTTCATTGAATTGGGGTATCAGTGGGTCCAGAAATACCTCCGAGAAAAAAGCGTAAAGGGTAAAAGCCAAAAAGGAGTTTTGTGACAAGTGCCAACAACTCCATGGAAACCACAAAATGCAATAAAAAAGTACAAAAAGAAAGAATATTGAAATTTATTATTTTTAGTTAGTTTTTTTACCACGAATAAAATGGTTATTCGGTCTTATTATGGTAAAAATATCAGCCTTTCATTCAGGGATTTGTTGAAAGCATGACGACTAGCCCCATCAAGTAAGAAGAAAACCCCTTTTGTGAGAAAAGTCTCTGACTAATCGTAAGAATTTATTCTCTAATTGAGACTCCAATTTATAAGCTCTTATTTTGAAAGTACTGGTATCCTTTGAACAAATGCCTTTGGTTACTGTTTTTAATTAATAGCAAAAAGCTGAACTCTCATATCACTCTTACAAGTAATGGAAATATATCACAATTTCGTTCAAAGAACAGAAGATGGTTTACTCAATCTACTTATAAAAAAAGAAACTTACAACTGGTAAACCCTTCGGTTTAATTATATCAAGACTTGAAATCAAGACCTTTCAAAGGTATGTAAAGAGCTAAGGCTAAACTATAAGTCATTTGATAAACAATTATCATTAGCCTAATATGACCCTTTCATTAAATTACAAAATTTCTTATTTTAATTGTTGAATTCTTTAAATCGTATGGTTAATTCTTTTATCAGTACGGCTATAGTTTTATTAAACTTATTACGAATTAAAACTCTAGCCACATGCTTAAGCAAATACAGCTTCATCAAAATTAGATAAGCATACGAAAAGAACACCAAATTCTCCAACTAATAGAATGCCACTTTGCATGTTTTTGAACCACATAAACTTTGAGGTGTATCTTCACCAATTTCAATTTTACACCAAATGTTACCTCTGAAAACCTTCTCCGTTCTTGTTTTCCATGTTAACCACAATGTTTCCAATGTGATCGATTGGATCGTTTTCTGAAGGCCTCGTTACATTTAAAGTCTTTAACCTTTGATGCCCTTATACGCATATCTATTATTGAATTGCTTAAACTATAAGCTTTCTCTGATGCCCTTATACAGTCATACGCATTTCTATTATTGAATTTTTATACTATAAGCTTTCTTACAAGAGTCAAAGTCAAATATCACACCACTCTTTTTTGCCAATTGACTTCTACAATAACATGATAAAGCAATTTTATGTGACTTTCAAAAACAACATAGATCACTTGAAACCTTAATAGTCTCCTGTTTAGCTCATCCCTTAATAAGAAACCAACCAAATGTCCCATTATTTGAACGGCTTGTTACTGGTTAGTTGTTAATATTACCAAGTTACTAATTTAAATGTTTTTTCCTCGGTATTGAGCATGAGACCTCCAGAGAAGCAAAGCATCATGTTAGTTCATTATTGGATGTCCATTACTGTACGAATAACTTACTAGAGCGTTAAAGTTGAAGACGGAGCACTGCCGCATGGCTCTTTCGCATGCAACAGAAAACTTACTATAAATAGGAGGTTGACTTTGTAATTGTTTTGGTCAAAAATTAACAAGTGTCAATTTTAGCTATTCCAAATTAGTTGAGTGAGGCTAAGTGTTTGTTTAAATATGAAATCAGATGAATTAACGATTAAATGAAAATATCCTTTAATATCCTTTAATATCTTTCAATGTCATTAAGTATCCTTAATGATAGTTCAACAAAAAAGAATATAAATATGGTAGCAACAATGATTTTTAGTGAGGAAAGCTCTTAATCTTTACAGATTGCTGGCATAAAACCCCGGACAAGTGGCCAAAGAATCACTTGTCTAGTTAATATTATTAATTGAATAAACAAGTACAAAAGTAAAGCAAACCGATGGATATCTATGTGAATGAAGTGTAAAAAATGCTAAGTAAAATGTTTGAATGCTTGACCACTGCAAAACAGATGTTAGATGTATGCCAATAGTAAGTTGCAAGTGAATTGATGTGTGATGATGATGTGTGTAAACCTAAGTCCATCGGTCCCTTATATAATTGAAGTTACATAACGGTAATAAACAATAATCCCGATTAAAGGGGAATGATTCGTCCACTCTTTCCTTGACTAGGTCCATCAAAAGCACTTCCACGATCCACTTTTCTTGGGATAACCTCTCCTCTGCTAAGTCATTCCCACGTTCTATAAACCACACGTGGGTAATTCATTGATTGAGTAACAGTAACTACGCAACGTAGTACGTTATCAAGGATCCTCGAAATCAACCGGATATATGTCATGATAACTATTCTTCAAACAGGTCTTAAATGTTTATCAGTAAACATTTTGTTATAACAATATAAATAATCGTTTAATTATAATGTAATTTAAAAATGAACCATCACTAATCAGGATTCTTATGTATCCTTCAGAATTGTGACTCTAACAATTGCCCCCAAATTCACTTTGACAGCTTTGATCTTATCGACTATTACAGCTGTCATAGTGATTTGACCGATGCAGTTAATGCGATTAACTCGTGTTAACTTTTAAAGGATGAGATTTCTTGAGGATATGGTTAGTTTGACTATGGTCAAAGATATTTTGATTATAAAACCCTTATATACCGCATAGATCTTCATCTTCATCCTCTGTAAGTTCTTAAACTTTCACATTTTACAGTTTCCCTCGTTTACAAGTTTTATTTTAAAAATGCCCACCGAATCTTCTTCAGAAGTTCACGGTGTTCGTGATTTAAAAATTCTACCAAATGAACGTCAAAACATAAACGTTTTTAACAATTCGAGAATCGATCTTTTCAAGTCTTTTAATCGTTTTCCTAAATCTGATGTTTTTTGTGATTTCCATCCGTCTCTCAAAGCCGATTGCGTCTCCGACTATACCCCTTTACTCTCAGCCTTTCGTATCCAAACCCGGCTTTGATTGAAGAGTTTTTTAGGTTAACTAACATGTGTTATGTCCAACTGATGCCTATGGGTTGGAGATTTCTGGTCACCATCCTTCGTTTAAACGTGGATTTTGGCTTAGATATCGGAATCCCAGAGATTTCGATTTTCTATGAACTCTTTACCCATGGACAATGTCGATTTGTTTTTAAAAGAAAGCCGAAACACAAAGCTTTAGTTTTAAATTTAACCATGAATGAATCGGAGTGGAGGAACAAGTTTTTCTTTGTTAAGCGTTCATCTATCCCCAATGGGATGAACCTTCCAAAAACTTGGATAGCTAAGTGTTGAGATCGGAGATTATCTAATCGATTGAACTTAACTAATTCATAATGAAATAACAAAGAACAATCACATATTTATGAATGATAATTTCAATTGATGTCGAATGCTTTAAGAACAACTGATTTCATTCCCTCTCAGCTGATGATCTCTCAAGAATCTAATTTTTCATCAGTAGTTGCTCACACACGAGCAACTACTATACATAAGGTGTTAAACGTCACCCATGATGTCATATCATGAAAGCGACGTGCAACAACCTTAACCGCAAACTACTGATAACATATTAAATAAACAACTGATACAAAATATACAACAACTGACAAAATACCTATCTACTAATAACTTATGTGAATCAACTGATACAAGCCATCAGTTGTTCTTCTATAAACTACGCAGCATCAGTTCTTCAGTTTTCTATCAGTTGTTGTGGCATCAGTTGTTGTAACATCCTTTCATTTCAGCATCAGTAGTTGTGATCATCAGTGGTTGAGGAAGCTTTATCAGTTGATATGAAACACTATTTATATGGTACGAAATGCAAAATTTATACCGATTATAAAAGTCTCCAACATATATTTGATCAAAAAGAACTCAACATGAGACAGCGTCGTTGGGTCGAACTGTTGAACGATTACCACTGTGAGATCAAATATCATCCAGGCAAAGCCAACGTCGTGGCTGATGCCTTAAGCCGAAAGGAACGAATCAAAACATTACGAGTTCGTATGTTGGGCATGACTATTCAATCATATTTAACAACCAGAATCCGAGAAGCACAACTCGAGGCGCTTAAAGAATCCAACGGAGCTCGTTACTTTATGAACCGAATGTGGGTTCCGAATGTGACGCCCCAAATTCCATGGGCTCGCCACGTCATCGGATTTACACATAAGCACATTGGTTAAGACAGATGTAACATAGCAGCGGAATAAAAACTTCATTTTATTAAAACCAAAGTGCTATTACATTATTTCTAATATATTTTACATCATATATTATTAACTATACGCCAGCATAACTAAGTCCAAGATGCCTCCAAGCT
>WOUH02000002.1:729765-739875 GCA_009936405.2 Stevia rebaudiana
CAAATTCAAGAAAAAAAGAGTCGAATTGGAAGTCAAGTAAGAAGGAAGGAGGCTAGCCCCCGAAAATGCTCCGCGCCTAGGTTCTTTTGTCGTTGGGGACATCTATCAAATAATATTATACAAACTCAAATTTTTTATTAAATTTCAATATATTCCTAAACCTGTTTAAAGTTAGTGTTTGTCTCTCCAATTTCTCCATGTTACTTTATGTATTACCTACGAATCAAAGGACATCCTGTCCCAATGGTACAAGATGATTATTAAGATGTCTCTCTCTAAAATAAATTGAGGTTTCAAGTATTATAATGAACAAATGTGGAAAATTTGCTGTTAAAAAAAATGTATTACCTACTAATAGATCACACAATGAGAAAAAAAGATGTTTGTTTTTTGAAAATTGTATTTCCCCTTGTTTTTGGGTTTTAATGACATCTTGTGCTAACCACATCGACACTCTATTATTTTTTATTTTTTATCACAATAATAATTGAAGACTTAATTTGATTTTCTCAAATAACTTATGTTTGATAATTTTTTGAAGTAAATATAGACACAGTCTTGTTAAAAAAATTGTTTGGATTGCTTTTACTACATTCGTAATAGGTGACCATACTTTACTAAAGTTGGTCATCTTTATCGGTAAACTTTTATCTTAGATGTTCAAAAAAGAAAAGAAACGTTCATATTCTTTAAACAAGAAGTTCATGTCACAATGTGTCAAAATCAAATCTATGTATTTATAAACACACTATATATGGGGAAGAACGGTGATAGATGACGAAATAGATCATATATTCTCAAAGAAAATCGTTTTCCCCTTGATTTGGGTAAGTGAGGTCATTTGTTCACCGTTATCTTTCTATAATTAGAAATTATAACCTTTTTGGCATTTTTTTATCAATCCAGAATTACTTTCATACTTGCTAACTCCTAGGTTAATTTTATTGTAAAATAAATTAACAACTTTTTTTTTTGAACAACAAATTTATTCCACTAAAGTCCACATACATTGCAGCTGCAAAGATTTGAACTCTCACCACTTTCATTGAAGGTAAACAATTTATAAGCATAGTCGGAACCCATCTAATATTTTTATGTCATTCATACGTTTTTTTTTTCTTCAATAAAGTCATTCATATTTAATTTTGTTCAAATTATGTCACTTTACTTGTAGCAGTTGTTTTTAATCCTATACCTTTTGCCTATTAAATTATTATTATTATTTTTTTTATTTTTGATTCACTTAATCAACCACCATAAATTTTGATAAAAGTAAAAAATAAATAAATTTTCAAATGACATAATAAACTAGTGTTGTAGATAAAATATATAGGATTGGGACACATATTTAAAGTAAAGTGATCTAACTGGAACAAAACAAAATATGAGTGACTTAATTGTAACAAAAAAATAATAGTAATTTAATTGGAACAAGATTGAAAGTTTTTACATTTTTATAAAGTTACCCCATATTTTTAATAACATAAGTATTTTTAAGAATAGATCAATCTATATACGATATAAATCAAAAAATGTTTTATACGAAAGAAGACTTGGCTTAATTAGGAGGCGAATCTATGTTAAATTAGATAAAAATACAAGTATACATTCACTACTATAAAAACTGAGCGAAATTTTAGAAATTGTCCTTTCTGACAAGTTTCTTTTTCTTCAAATGTCCACTTGAAAAGTTAAATTCTCGAATTGTCCTCTTGTATGGTCGTCAGCGACCATCAAAACGTCCACGCTTTCCACAAACAGTTTACTTACACTTGACACGGTTATCCATCTTCGATATGGTCGTCCGGCCACGACTCCCTCTGTTTATCATGATCGGGGATGGCTTCCCGACATACATTTCGCAGTCATCTCCAAACACACATAATCCCATATCAGCTTGTGGGTGTTCACAAACACCCAACCAGTATAGTCGTCTACGACCACCTCTAAGGTCGGATGACCACTTTTGCGTATAGTCTATGAAACAGAAAGGTGAAAATACAAATGAAGAAAGGTGAAAATAAGTGAATATAGGTAGGATACAACTCATGTGATTATTGAGGAAACGTAAAAACCAACAATGGTTTTATATAAATAGAGAAACTAAAGGAAAAGGGGTCGTTCGACTATCTAATCATATAATATTAATGAAAAAATTGCAAAAACTGTGGCCGTTTTAAAATCAAACAAAATTGTTGCTATCCGATTAATAGTCGTGTACGAACTATACACCAACAGTGGTCGTAGACGACCTGCCATTAATGTTGGAGGGGCGTCGCTGACTGTGACATAATGCCGGAACGGTGATCCCCCGTCAGGATAAACAGGGTTTCCGCTCCGTTAGGATAAACAGGGTTTCCGACGACTATGAGAGAGGTCATTAATTACTGTTGGTTGAAAGCATGGGCATACGACGATGTAAGGATGGTCGCCGACGACCATATTGGGTGGACAAGTGAGGAATTTGACATTTCAAAGGAACATTTAGGGAAAAATTTTGACAAATTACATTTTCAGAAATATTCTCCAAAAACAGAGTATCACTAGCAGAAAATCCGTTGGTAATTAGATTACCAACAAAGAAAATCATAGACTGACAAAACCAACCAAAGTACGTGATCATACACTTGTGTCAGAACCATATCAAAAAGGTTCAGAAACTCTACAACCAAAGTAACGACCAACAAACTTGAATAGGTGCAAATGAACCTACTTGCTCCACTCATAGTGATCTAGGGGAGAGATGGTTAACCTTTGAACACCAAGATCACATCCTAAAATGAAACTATATATACATATTGATCCGCACACAGTTGGAAGTACTATGTCGCAAAATTACAAATAACGACCTATAAACTAGAGATCTCGAGAGCCATCTCTAGCGTAAAACAAGCCTAAATCAACACATTAAGGTTGGCATTCTTCAATCTAATACCCCAAAACTACATCAATCATCAGCTTAATGCACACGTCTATCTCTGAGTTAGAGAATCATATTTAGCAAATAGAAGAAGCTTTACGGTCCATTTGATGATATTTTACGCGTTGATGTTTAGCACGCGATGAGGGGCTTGTAGCAGACTAAGAGGTGCCTCGATAGCTTCTCTTAACGGGTTTTTTGTCCTCGGATTTTCCTCTCGCTGGTTGCCGTACCTTAACCCCCCTAATTAACTGAAAATAAAAATAAAAATTCAGTAACTTGTGGAAGAATTACCATTGCACTGAAATAAAAGAATACCCATTGATATATTACTATCAAATTAGTTAAATGCAAGTTTTTGGTAGATCTTTGACAATAGAAGTTTTAAATGACGAGAAACTACCTACTTTTAGTAATGTTTTGGCTAATAACATAATCATAAATTTTGTATAATAATAAGTACAAGTACGTAGTTTAAATCTGCAACATTTAACAAATAGATTCAATATAACAAGAAGAAACATATACATAGATTCTTACGTATTTGCCACACTTGACATTTGAGTATAGAACAATGAAATCTCCCTCTTGGAGCCCATTAGCTTTCACAAAATCGCCTAAAACAAGAAAACATATATTTAGACAAAAGAATAATACCAAGACACAAAATAACCATTTTGGACCAACTATGGGTTCAATCATTGAAGTGAGATGTTCCAACAAATTAATTTTAGGTGTTTTGTCAAACGTTTACGTATTTAATCAAAGTATGTCGGATTATATTGCAAAAAACTTTGCAATTTGCAAACAAGTATGTCAAAACGATTTAATTGTAGGTTATTTTACATTTCATGTACAAATGTACTAAAATTGTGTTCTTGTATACTGGTTTAAATATCCCAATATCATGTTAACATATTAAAGATATTGCAACTTTTCAATTGAGTGAAGCTTAATTCTTATTTTTTTCAATATCATGCATGTTCATGATGTTAAACACACTACGAGCTTCGTAATTACTGAGGTTTTTAATTCCAATATTGGCACAAAGTTGTTACTAACCTGTGTTCTCAAGGAGATACATCCTGCTTTTGTTGTTAGGCCAAAACCTGAGGCACCACAAAGGAAAACACATACTCAAGATGAAAACTAGGCTTTCATATACCCGACAATTAAACTCGAAATAAAACATGTTGGTAATTTATGTTCTTTTAGCATCAAATCAATAATAAAAAGAGTGAATAGACATTTTATTTAGCAAATTAAATAAAAGTATATACCTATAACGCATATTCCACACTTGAGAAGTCCCGATATCCTCCATAGCAATAGTGATTCCATCTCTTGAGTTGAGATCCGGGAGGTGACTCTCAGCTTCTTTCTGCTCAATTAAATTCGGTTTCCATTAAAATAAGCAAATTAAGCAAAATTCTTATAAAATAATTAAAAAAAAGTAATAAAAATGATTATAAGATTATACCTTAGGCATCACAATCCTCCCAAGACTTCCAACATCACTTTGCTTTAATACTTTCTGGAGCAAAAACTTCAAGTTCTTCTCAGTCTTCAACCCCAAATATATTGTCAAATTAAACAAACTAAGAATCAATGCTCATTTATAATTATAATAATAAAAATATACTAGAATTTCACGTACATGAAGTTGGTCACTTTGAAGTTGATCACTTGGTTGATGAGGTGCTTCCAGGGGTGGCGGTGGAACGGTGGCGATGGACAATGGTGATGGCCAGTACAACCAGTTTCCACCATGAGATTTACTGGAGCAATTATCATCAACAAGCATTGCATGTGGGTAATATTCCGAATTCGCCACATGATTGTGATGATTATTTTTATTTTGTTTGGGGTGGTGGTAGTGGAAGTAAGTCCTCCGCTGTCTAGCCATTCTTTTCTGACGAGCCTCTTTGGTTGCTGATGGACCCAACCCTATTAACCGCCGTTCACCACCGCCACTATCGGTACGAACCACCGGCAGGTAATTATACGAAAACTGGTTAGGGTAACCACAAGCTTGAGGAACAATTTGTGGAGCATAATTGTTACCCATGTTGGGAAACTGATTGTTGAATGGAAACACCTTCGTGGTATTCCACGGTGGTGCAACTGATTCCAAAACTTGATAGTCATCCGAACCAGTATAATTATACTGGTTCAGGTGACTATTGAAACTAGAATCATAATCACCACTCATATATGACAATGGAGATGTTGGCACCGCCCATGGTGCCACCATCATACCATTATTCACCTGATTCGTCATGTATGGTTGATGCAGTGGGATCCACGGCGGAGAAGAGAATCCATAGTTAATAGAAGGTGGTATTGATACTTTAGCCGGAGGTGGTGGTGGTGGTGGTGGTGGGTGTATGGCGGCGGTGGTACCGCCAGAGGTATGTAATTCCCCACCGGAGCTATTTTTTCTTTGTAATTGATGTTGTTGCACCCATTCAAGAATCAATTTGAGTAACTGTTTTTTCCCTTCTTTTGAAGATCCTAATCTTTTTGAAGCACATTCAACTGTCGATTTCTTGATCTTAATATTCCTCATATCTTCTGCTGATATGAATTCTTTGTTTGATTTCAACCACTCGAAGAACACCGCCCCAAGTTCATCCAACCGTTCTCCACCACCGTCATTACCGCCATCACCGCCATCATCGTTTATCTCACTCCTTTCCACCACCTCATGATTTTCCGGTAGCAACTCCAGTGGGTTATGTTCGAAAAGTGAAGAAGGATCCCAGATATCATTACCATCAATCAGATCCATATACCCGTAACTCTCCATCACATCCATGCAATCAATCGTAGATGACGACATCGAAGACGCCGTCGATGCTGTTGTCGCCGATAAAATCAGTTTCGCCGGTGACGGATTTGACGAGGAAGATGATGAAGAAGACATGCACGGAAAATCAGGAATTTGAGGAAACCGATCGGTGCAAAACATCGATGGATCATTCATTTCTTGTAGCAGATTCTGCTCCCAGATTCCTCTCCGATCACCGACGTCGGTCATCATAGTTGTATTTAATGCATCAAAACTTGTACTTCTACGGTTATCTTCCTCATCAACATGATAAACTTCCATTATGTTGCAGTTACAACTAGATCTTGATATTAGAGAGAGAGAAGGTGACAAAGGTTTTGAATAGTATCAACTTCTGTACTTGATGAAAGTACAAAAAACAACATAAAACATCTGGATCAATCTTTAAGATTAACCTTAAACGAACTAATTATACTTCCAACTTGCTTCTGTTCTAACAATATATAATTATATTATTCAACTGAAACACACTATCACAAATCACTTTCAAAGTTCAAACAACAAGATCCCATCTTTTATAAACATATCAATCAAATCCTAACAAAAAAAACCCCAAAATTAAAAACCACTTGAAGAAAAATGAATTCACCGGAAAAAACGGGGAAACAACCGGTTTGAGTTGTAAGAAAAGAAAAACTTGATCTTGTCAAGTAGTATGAATTAAAAGCATGTTACTTGAAGATAAGTTGCAGAATTGTAATTGTTTGTATCGATCTTTGTTTGGTGTTCTTGGTAGAGAGAGAAACCATGGGGGAAAACCAGGGGCTGGTTGTAGGTTTTTGGTTTTCTCCAGTATTTGTGTTCTCGGGTTGTTCTCCTGATGACATGCGTCGGGTCGTGAATGGTGGTTTGCAAGCGGTGGTTCAGTCTTTTGCTTAATTGTTGATGGAAGCAGCTCAATTCTCTTTCTGCAACTTATTCTACCATGGTATTCAAACAATGGTCACCCACATGCATTTTTACTTGTTTTTTCTTTATAAATTCAGAATTAACCGATGCATTTTGGACTGACAAAATTGATAAATGAACACGTTTGATCAAGAATTTACACAAATAAACATCAAAGAATCGGCTGGAATTTTGAGAAACGTCGGCTAGCAAGCTGGTTAACAACCAATCATGTATTGGGATATACCACCTTCATCGGCTAGCACTAGCCGACAATTTTCGGGGGGGGAAATTGAGATTAAAATAATTGCTGGCTATTAGCCAGAAACATTTTAATCTAGTTAGGGACATGATGTTCCTGGGTAGAGAACATGTTTAAAGTTGGTCACATGTTAGATTGCAATTGGGTAAGAGGAGGAGTAACGACTGAAAAACGTCGGTTAGTGCTAGTCGGCGCTTTCATGTTCACCTTTGTAAATTCTTGATCAAACTTTTTCATTTGGTAATTTTCCCTTTTGGTTTTTTCTCATACATAATATTCATGTGTTTAATTACTATTTGCGATTAGCTTTAATTTAAGGGAAAATCTTAAAAATATCTATTTGACCAAACTTTTACCTCAAAATGTCTATTAGACTTTTTAAATCTCAAAATGTCCATGCTAGTACAGGCGCCAACGCCAGTGTATTTACGGGCGTTCGCATATTATTAATACAAATACAAAGCTGCCACATATCTTTTACAGGCGTCAGGGCCCATAAAAGGGCGGCAACTTACAAATATATGGGAGGCTCATGTTTGAGAACCATGAACGGGCGTCCGCCCGTAAATATACCGGCGTCCGTCTGTAAATATACCCGCGTCCGCCCATTGGTAGTGTTGGTATAGGAGTCGTCATTGGTAATTCCAACGGGATCGAAGGTGTGGGTGCGGGTTATGGTTTTGGTTGACCAGGTGCGGCCACTAGCGGCATAGGAACTTTTGGAGGTGTTGCTAACAATTTTGCTGGCTTACCGGGTGCTGGAGGACCATGTGCCGGAATTGATGTCGTTCCACTTCCTTGAACATGGTTCTTGTAACCATAGCTACTGATTTCTGTTTGTAAGTGAGCATTGTTTGTTTATTGTTGTTTTGTTGGTTACGTTATCTTTCTACCTAAAAAGAGAACGTTTCTCTATAGTTCTAAAGGAAATTATTTTTTTCTGTTGATTTATGATGTATTTGTGCACTTTTAAAGATGAATTTAATTTTATAGTAAATTCCTGATTATGTCCTATAAATATATATCAACTTGTTAATATTATTCTTTGACTTTAATAATTACAAAAATCGTCCTTATTTTAAAAATCTGACATAAATCATGTCCTTTCTACTAACTGATATTAATTTTTCTGATAATTTAAGAGTGAAATGATTGGATTTCCCAAATGACAAAAGCTGTAATATTTAGTTTATTAAATGATGAAATCTATAGTTTACTCTTTTTTCTATTTTCTTTTCTTTTGTTTTATATTTTTTTTTTCACTTTTATGCATAAAATTCTTAATAAATTTGATTAATTATATAACCAACTTATTTGTTTAAAAATAAATAATTTATAAATTTCTTTATTTCGATTTTGTCATAATATTTCTGTTATATTTTTTTTTTCTTTTAAACTATTTTAAACTTTTAGTTTTATAAATTTCTTTAAAATGTCATTAGTTAATTAATTAAATTATTTTATTTACAAGGGGTAACTCTACACAATACTAACCAAGTTTCGGAAGTGTTTAAATTAAGTTAATCAAGTTTAAAAATTGTTTCAATTAAG
The DNA here is from genome assembly GCA_009936405.2 of Stevia rebaudiana. NCBI lineage: Eukaryota > Viridiplantae > Streptophyta > Magnoliopsida > Asterales > Asteraceae > Stevia > Stevia rebaudiana. The sequence continues at coordinate 738,238 of WOUH02000002.1, forward strand.
TCACTTTTCTTTCACGTTATATTTAAATTATGCGTTTTAACGTGATTTTTTTGCATAATTCTTTTTGTTCAATAAGTTAATTTTTTTTTCTTTTTTTTTTTATGCTAATATGGAACGATGACCTGTATTTTAGTTTTTTTCTCCTTTTTAATAGAATTAATAACTAGTTTTTTATTTTATTTTTTAATATAATTACATATATTAGAAATTTCGACTCACATCTTATCTTATATTACTTTCTTAAAACAAAAAATATCCAATGATGACCCGGTTTGAAGGTTTAGTGACCCAATTTAAGCAAAAGACGCACAATAACCTGCTGATAGAGTATCATCAAACAATCCACGGGCTATACAAAAGTTACGGATCTTCAACTTAGTCTGCATTAGCTTATGGTTTTTGAATATCTATGGAACACATGTACTGCAAAAAAATATAGTGACCTTATATCATATGCATTAGGATCAAGAATTACCATAGAAAGTAGACCCGACACGTTTTGGAACACAAATGGAAGATTCAATTGAACAGTGATCATCATCTCAGATCACATGAGATTTAACTGCTGTTAAGATCTTCTCATGTAAATCTTAAAGTCTAGAAACTTATCCAAAAGCAAAGCATCATTCTCAACAAGCTTATCAACGCCTAAACTGAGTGTCGTTGTAGGGTTAAACCTAGTTTAATTACATACAAATGAGTCCAATTCAATCCTCTACTATTTCCAAATCCTAGCTTCTTGAGTTGAACAATGGCTTAGATACATAAAGATTATAAAGCCAAATTAAAAGGAGCAAATAACTCTTAAGATGGGATGGGGTTAGTATGTGTAATCAAAATTCACCCGTAAAATATTCAGCTTCACTGCTTGCATCACTTACTAAAAAATTTTAGGAATATTCTTGTAATAAAAAATTTTAGGAATATTCTTGTAATAAAAAATTTTAAAGCTTGAGTTATAATATACATAATGCCTTAAGATGCCACGAAATGTGCACAACTTTGCTGCTTCAGCTTCACTGATTGCATTAGTTACTTCAAAACCAGCTTCTATTAATACAAAGCATTTTCTCTTGATTGACTTAATTATTAGGCTTTTGTAAACTGATTCTTAAATTACTAACTATCCCTTTGCAGAAATTTGATTATGATTTCTTAGGTTATTAACTATCCAGTATAATCAACCCAAAATAACAAGTGTAGTAAAATAAAGGATCCAGCAGAACAATGATCATTGATCGATAACCCACCAAATTTATGAGTTCTACAAAACTCCAAATCCATAAACAAGCATTATTTCTAAGTTAGAAATCGGTAGAGGTGGAGGTACAAGATAAAGATTGATACGCTTTAATGGTATGGCGTCCTTTTCTTATTTGTGTTTTTTTTTACGTGGGGTATGCTTTCGTTTATTGTGGGGTGATGTGTGACACCCCACTTCCCGGCCCCCGGTCTCCGACTGGTCCGTAAGCGGTCTGTCACTTTATCCGTTCGGTATTGCAGGATCGAGTCAACCGGTTTAATATCCAACTCATATTACACCAAAACACATTTCATTTTATGTGACACCCTAAATTCCCAGGATCTAGTCACGTTTGGATTTACACAAGAACACATGGTAAATCGAGATATTCAGCG
>WOUH02000002.1:801544-825946 GCA_009936405.2 Stevia rebaudiana
AAGTATGCGTTGATAATGCGTATAATAGTACGTTTAAGCGGGTCGGAATACTGACCTGAAATTTGCGTGTTGTCACACATATCATCTTGAACCAGTGCATAATCAGCCTAATCAAAACCAATTCGACTTAAACACACAAATCTTATTCCAAAGCTTCATTAAAATTCCTAAATGCAAACAATACCATATCATTAATTAGTACATATTTTTGTGCATAATCAACATAACCAAAACCAATTCCACTTAAACACACAAATCTTATTCCAAAGCTTCATTAAAATTTTTAAATGCAAACAAACAACTATCAAATAGATATACTTGTAACATTCATCAACATGTAAAAAATAATTGTGAAGTTGTGCATAACCATAATCCAAAACTCAAAACATACACAAGAACCCATCGTTAGGTAAAACAATAAAACAAAAAGCTCCGATTACTAACAATTGTGTATAACACGAACGGGACACGGATCAATAATGAACAAGAGAAGAGGATTACTTACAATTGAAAGGTGAGCACGAAGATGAGACATATATCAGTTATGAACGAAAGAAGAGAAATAAATAAGAAGGAGTTGAAAATCGTGAGCAAATAGTGTAGAGGCGTGATGCTTACAGTATGAGGACAAGTCAACTCGCAATCGAACACAAAGGTATACCAAAAATAGGACATATTAGGTCCGAACCAAAGCAAGTTGAAAACAATAAAAAATAAGAAGAAGGAAGCTTTAGAATTGTAGAGGCATGAGATAGATAAGGTCCACCAATCGTGCGCACTTAGAGTGGGGAAAATAAAAACATAAGTAGAAAAGTTCACCAATCGTACACATATAGTATGATTTAACTTTTTGAACGACGTTTTTTTCTTACGTCTATCCCTCACTTTCGCGGCTTGTAAGCAAGGTCGACTACTCGACCTCCGTGAAAATTCACGACGACACGAGATGTGCAGGAAACCCCCTGGAATGGGTAAACCTTCGCCCCCATCAGAATGAAATCCGGGTTAAATCCGGGTTCGATCCATCACCTGATGTCTTTCAAACCGCTCTTAGATGAATTCAGACCCATGACCTCTACATTGGAAGGTATGAGCCAAACCCAGCAAAATGAGAATAAGAAAAGATAAATATGTACTATTTTAATAATGGAGCATTAAAATGGAAATAAGAGTACATAAATATATACTATTCACAAGCTTCTCAAATGTATATTATAAAGAATTGATACTTTGATAGTTTGATTGTTTGTATAAGTTGGGCTGGAAATGTGCAATTATATGGGCTTTGTTGAATTTCTTTATGTGATATTGTTGTTTGGACTTTGGGGCATCTAATCATACAGTCTAACGGAGTTTAGGTGTTTACGTAGTAGTGTCTATTCACATGAGGTTAAAGGTTAAGTCTCACAATTTATATGTACAACTGATGCAATTTAAATCAACAATAAATATAAATAGATTCTAGCATATTGAGCTAGAAATAACAAGGAAAAAATGAAATTGTTAATATGAAAAAGGTGCCAAACGATGATCAGTGAGATGTGGGAGACCAACACGAGCTCCTAAAGATCACGCACGCGATAGCAGCCTGTAATTTCATACAAAAGAGAAAAAAACTATGAGAACGTTTTAAATGTAGTGAATTTCAAGCCATATGACCTGTAATTTTATTGATCTTGTAGTGAATTGCACCGGTATAGAATGTGGCTGCCCTTGGTGTGCCGTGGTGAACCGGTGAGTCGGTGACGCGCGTCGAGCACTCAAGGTCGGCTCAAGCTTTATGGAGATCTAAAGCGAAAATCTAAAACGATGTTCTTAAGAAAAAAAATGTTGTGTTTCAGCAGGTTTAACACAACAGCCAGCATGTTACTTGCTAATTTTTGCATCATTTAGCTTTCAAAACCCTCCTCTTTTATCCGGGCTTGAGACCGACAATAATAAACTAATGTTTATAATTGGTAAAGTTATAAACTTTTTTTGGATACAATTATTTATGTTAGTTGTCTAAACAAATATGTATATATATTAAATATTTAGGTTAAATTTATTTTTCTAGCTTTATTCGATGCAAACTGTTTAACAATATATTCGTAATCAGATCGTTTCAACATACATTTCAACATATCTTGTTCAATTGAGCGTAGTCAATTGAGTAGTCTGCAGTTGCCATTGGCACAATTAAACTTATCCACTAAATTTAAAAAGTTTATATTTAAAAAGTTTTATTAAATAATTTAAGAATCTTAAAGCATAATTTATAGTTATAAACGTGTCAAACATTTATATTTTGAGTGTTTAGATTGTAGTAACTTAATATATATGCAATGATTCAATAAAAAGTTTTAAGTGTTGGTTATGTAATCCCATGTAATACACGGGTTTTAAGCTAGTAAATGAAATAATTTTATCCTATTTATAGAATCTCCAAAAACGTAATGCTACTCTCGGCCTTTTCACTTCATACAACCTATGCTTGTAATTTCTATGCTAGCAAAGTTTAGCATGTTGGATCAAATCAATTCAAATTTAAAGAGTATGCATGTATGTGTATACATAAGTATGACTAAACCATCACAAGTAAAGTATTACGTTATATAACTCATAATAATGCTACAATACACAACAAGCAAAGCTTATGAATGAGATGGTATTCAAATTTGTGCAAAAAGGAGCTCATTCCACGTGTCTGGAACGCCAGGTAAGCACCAATGCAAACAATCTTGCATACCTGGCGTACCACCTCGTATGCTATATCGTGACATGTGTCCCTCCTCTCTCACCTCCGATAATCCCGTTATGTCTAGAAGCTTCACATTTGTTCCCTTCACCGCCCCTGAAGCCAAAGAATCACTCGACTCGTTTCGTGACACTTCAAGTGCTCCAGGGGTAGTACTGTCACACGTACCTCCACTGTTCCAATCTCCGTTAAAAAAATGCCTAGGTGAAATGGACCTGTAAAACGCCTTCAACCCAGGGTATTTCGGTAATTGACCATTCACCCACTTTACAATGCTGTGAATCGTTAGGTTTTTTGCATTTGCTATATCTGCTATCTTCCTATCCGTGTTAGGTTTCCCGTCCACGTACATAATCCAACGGTTGGCATTAAGTTTCCCTCGGTTCCAGTGATGGCCCGTGTTAAGAACGACCACACTGAATCTATTAATATAACGTTGCAAGAAAGAGGGTGGACGGTCAAGATGCATGGCAAAATAGGTCGTTTTGTTAGTCGGGTCAATTGGGTCCAACTTACAAAGACTAGCGGACCAATAATACAAGATTGTAGTGTTGGTGATTGGGAACCGGTACGCCCACCCGTCGGGTCGAACCGACCCGCGGGCTTTTACTAGACCGTATTCTTTACCAACATCTTGGACATCATGCCTTTCTTCGCCACCTGTGATCATGCACATTAATGATTGGAATTGTTGGCGACCCAACGAATCCCCGATAAATGCGAGTGTTTTGTCGTGCATTTTTTTGAGGAAATTAGGGCCGGTGAAGTTATCCATTTGGCAATCTTTTGGGTGCCATCTTAACTTCTCGTATTCGAAATCTGTGCGTTGGGTTAAACGGCAAGCCCACATGCCTGACAACCACTGCTTGCAACCGAATCCGGAATATAGAGGCCGATTCTCGTCCTTCACCCATTTTCCTTTACCAAAGTTGCAGGCTACAACACAAGAAGAAGATGATGAAATATTAAAATAAAGGGTAACTTTGTAGAAATGTAACCAAGTTTCCCAAGTGTTCCAATTATGTCACTCAAAGTTTTAATGTCCCTCTAAACTCACACATCTTTCACTAAGTGTTCCAATTATATGTAAATTTTTAATAAAAAAAATTTTAAATTGATTGAGGCAAATGAATCATATATGAATATTTATTCTTAATGTGACATAAATTTTACAATTAGGAGACTTTGTTGTTATTTCATGAACTTGTTTTTTTTCACAATTACCTCAACATTCAAGTTAATTGAGAAAAAGTTCACTTATTTTAAATCAAGATTTATATATGTTTCATTTGCCCCAAACAACTTTAAAAAATTTAAAAGATTGGAACATCTAATAAAAGTTGAGTGACTTTAAAGAGACAAAAAAAAAATTAAGTGATTTAATTGGAACAGTTGGAAAACTTGATGACATTTTTGTGGCATTTTCCCTACGTGGGTGCTAGGAATTATGAAATATAAAAAAAGAGTAAACTACCTTTTCCGCCCTGTGGTCTGGGCAATTTTGCCATTTTCATCTAAAAAGTTTTTTTTTCTCGTCTGTGTCCCTGGCATTTCAATTCTTTGCCATTTTCGTCAAATCCACTAGCTCCATTTGAATGAAAATGGCAAAAGTGTCCACACCACATGGACGAAAATGACAAACAATTGGAATGTCAAGAACACAGACGAGAAAAAAAACTTTTTAGATGAAAATGACAAAACTGCCCAAACCACAAGGACGAAAATGGGAATTTACTCTAAAAAAAATTATCTTTTACTTGTGCGCTGGGAATTATGAAATATAAAAAACACACCTTGCTTTGAACCTTGTTTCTTAGGTTCAACTAACTCTTGTTTTGGTGGTTTTGAAACAGATTTTTCAACTTCAACAACAATTTCCGTTGCATTTTCTGCATCCATGTGATAGGAGTAATAATGAAATATATAATGCGTTAATCTCATACATGAGTACTACTTGAATATAATTATGAAACCCACTTGAGATGAGAAAACCTTAGAAAACTCAAGCTAAAAAAATAAAAAATAAAAAAAATTTAAAAGGGTCAGTTTTAAAAGTTATTTCCGTCATTTTTTTATAAAAAAAATCTATAAGCGCTGAGTAATTATTTAAAAAAAAATGAAAAAAATAACAAAAAAACTCGTTTTTTAAATATTCAGCAAAATGTTACATATGTAACACAGGTTACATATGTAACTTTTCACTGAATTTTGTAAAAAATATTTATAAAAAATAAAAAATACTCAGCGCTTTTTTAAAATTTTTGCACAAAAAGTCTTAGAATTTAGTATAGAATTTATCTAAAAAAAACAAATCAAAATTTTGAAAAAAGTAGCTGTTACATACGTAACATATTGGGGTTTATGGGTTTTCTTAACTTAAATGGGTTTCGGTTTTATCCACCCCTATATATATATATATATATTATCTTACTTGTGCGCTGGGAATTATGAAATATAAAAAACACACCTTGCTTTGAACCTTGTTTCTTAGGTTCAACTAACTTTTGTTTTGGTGGCTTTGAAACAGATTTTTCAACTTCAACAACAATATCCGTGGCATTTTCTGCATCCATGTGATACAAGTAAGCGTGAAACATATAATGCGAAAAAAAAGAGTAATTTCATTTCTACCATGAGTAGGGCTTGAATATTTAATATCCTCTTGAATGTCCAATGACGGTGGTGAAGCTAAATTAACATCCCCGAATCCCAAATCATCTTTTGATTGGTTAACTTTTTTCACTTTTACTTCTCCAGCTGCCAATTTCAACTAACTTTTTAATTAATTTCTAGAATATAGTAACACATGACATGATGAAAACAAATCAATATGAAAGACAAACCTGGAAAAAGCTGCAAAACTTGAGTATGAGATGGAAACAATGGTGTTTTCCCCCAACACCAAACGATCAAAGTGGTACAAACAACAAAGATGAACAAAAAAGAAAGCTGTTTGCTTCTCCATTCATACAAGTAGCCTCCTTTCATCACATAAGTTTTAGTTTTAGTTGTTTGTCAATCAAATTAGGTTCTGCAACACAATTAATAAGGGTTTTGAGGTCCGATCAGATCAAGTTAAAACAATAATTTGTATACTTTTTAGATTAATTGTTTTGAGTTTACTAACTTAAATATGTTTTAGGTTATGTGTTTTAAAACAAGCTGGGAATATTTTATACTTTTTTACTATTCTGTTATGTGTTTTAAAATGATCGCCATATTTTAAACTTTCAGACTGAAACAATGATGTGGGTTAGTTACAGAACTCAAACTCTTTTCTATAGTGCAATTAACTTTAGGAGAAAGTAAACCACCAAATTAAATATCATAAAACTATAGATTAACAATAAAAAAAGACTGTTGGAGTTCAATATCAACAACAATCTATGTAAAAATTTACATATTACTAATAGCTTAAACTAAAAGACAATGCACACATACTGCAGCAAAATTCTGATTTTAAAGTGGCAAATCCGGGAATCTGATTTCATATTAGGGCATGATTTCAGCCAAAAATAAAACTTAAAAAATAGTAGAAAAATAAAAAAAAAATATTCTAACCTGGAACTGTAAACAGTGGAATCGCCCCAACTTGGAATTGAAGGAGATTCAAAATCAATCGTGGAATAGACCCAATCCATGTGTTATCAAGCAATTCAATTCAGTAGGTAAACTCTTCTGGAACGTAATCGATCAAGTATTGAAGTCTCCTGGAATGTGAAACAACAGCAGATTCAAACTTTTTAAATTTCAAAGCTTGAATGCGAGATTGAAATAACAAAGACACAAAGTAGATCAAGCAATTAACCTAAATCAGTATTAACCCCAAAGTATGAGAGATTAAAATAACAAAGACACAAAGTAGAACAAGCAATTAGCTTTAAATCACAATTAATAAAGTACGAGAGATTAAAATAACACCTTAGATTAAATCGATTGGGCGATTTTTCTTTGTTTCCCAAATCAACTCAGAATTCCAATCCGGCAATCCCCTGACCTCTGGTTCGTCGACTCGTGGTCGACTGGTCGGTGGTTGCAGACGAGTAGACAGAGACGATGGTGAACGATTTGGCTGAAGGATGCAAACGTGAGATTCAATCAAATGTGAAAACTGAAAAACTGAGATATGTCACATACCGACAGGGGAAGTATAATCTGGGCATATGGGCTGGTGCCTGGTGGTAGGTTCAAAGCCCAAATGTTCAACCAAGTTAAACAAAGCCTATATACATATCTGGACTTTTTCTAAGATTGTGGGCCTTATTATTATTTTCGGGCTCAGAACCTTTGCCTATAGTATCTGGCCCATTGGGCCGCTCCTGCGAGCACTTGGATGACCGCAACCGATTTTATTGATCCGGATAGGGGTAGGGATTTGCATGCCATATAGCCTAATTCCGGTGAGTGGAATCTGGGCTAGAGGTGGGCAAAACCTGTTTTTTTTCCAACCAGAACCGGTTTGGTTTCAAAGCTACACAGTTCAAACCGGTTTTGGCGGTTTAGAAACAGGTTTGGGTCGAGAATATTAGGAACCTGTCGAATCGGTTAGGGTCGGGTTCAAACCGGTTTGGGACCGGTTAGAAATCGATTTGGGTAGGGTTCGAACCGGTCTCAAACCGGTTTTGAGGTTTAGGATCGCAACCCGATTACAAACTGCCGGTTCAGATCGGTTTATGAACCGGTTTGGGTGAAACTGGTTTCCAACAAGTTCGGTTCCGGTTTTAAAACCGGTTTTAACAGTTTGGATTGGAAAATATGAAGACGCTAAATAGTTTATTATGATTTTATTGTTTGATACTTTGATTGCTTGTATATGTTGGGTTGGAAATGTGCATTTAGATGAGCTTTGTTGAATTCAATTAAACGTATTTCTAACTCTGTATCTGATATTTGTGTTTTGGGCATTTAATCACATAAAGTCTTATGGAATTTAGGTCTTTACATAGTAGTAGTAGTGTTCATTCACATAAGGTCAAAGATTCAAGTCTCGCATTATATATGTACAAACTGATGCAACTTAAATCAACAAAAAAATAAATAGCAGCATATTGAGCTAGAAATTACAAAGAAATAACAGCTCATTACTATGAAAAAGGTGCTAAACGAGGATCGGTGAGATGCGGAAGACCAGCACGAGCTCCTAAAGATCGACACGCGATAGCTGCCTGTAATCATTCATACCACAAAAAAAATTATGAGAACGCGTTTTAAAATATAGAGAACTCCAATATGAACAAAATGACTCGCCTGATATAAGATACAAGCTACGTCTGTAATCTCATCAAGCTTTTCGAGCCTTTTATTATTTTATTAGATTCGAATTTTTAAATGATGTTATTGTTGGTTTTAGTTTTGTTAAATTCAACTAAAAAGATTATTGACTTGTGGTCAAGATTTACTAATGATTATTTTACACAACTGAAACTAGTTATATTGTTCTAATATAGCTTCTACATATATTTAAAAAATTAGTTATGTTATCAGAAATATTTTCTGAAGCCTAATGAACAATTGTAAAACTTGGTAATTATCATGTGCTAATTACATTTTTTTAAAATCCAAAAATAATAATAATGTGTGTTCAATATTTTTAACATTTGGGTGGCCTATATAGCATTATCCTAAACAAAACTAAGATAAATTTGATGACAATTATAAATTTCAAAACCAAAAACTTGAATATACTAACCACTTGAGCTGCAAAAGGTAACATCTGCTCTGATGGCTTGTTGGTGCAAATGCCTACAAATAACATTAATAATAATAATTCCATCATCCGATTCCACTTTTGACATCAAGTTTAACATAAAGATTCCTATCTATCATATCAGATGTTCATTTTTAATGATAATAATTTACAATAAAACCTAGTAAAATATATGTTATAAATTATTTAAAATTTATACGCACCGTACAAAACCGCTCCTATAAATGCATCACCAGCACCAGTTGTATCAACGAGCTCTGATTGTGGTATCTTTTCAGCTGTACCCAAATATAACTTTCCAAACACGCTTCCAATTCCTTTCGCCCGCAAACTTGTAACATCCTGATTATTGTTATAATTATTAAAAATGTATCGCGGATGAAACGTTGTATTATTTTCATTTTCAGTCTACTAATAAAACTAGAAAATTGTTACACAATTACGATTAATAGGCAAGGTTAGAAATGTCAAATTTTAGTCCGGTTGACACACTGGCATTTTTTCGTCCGTTTGAAAAGCTAGTATATAACCGATGTGTTAATTATGATTACAGAAACTATTATAGTAATAATCAAAATCTTTGTATAAAAAGAAACATATTGTTTAAGATGCAAATACCGATGAAACGCATGAGGGAGCATATGTGCTACTGTTAGATTGACACTTTAACTTCTCTACTAAATCATCCGCGTCTATTTCTTCGGCTTCAACACTCTCACCTGAAAGTGAAATTTTTAATAAAAGTTAAAGTTATTTTATAATGAACTAGGTTATAGACTCGTGTATTACACAGGTTTATGGATTAACATTATGTAATTTTATAATGTATATAAAAATTTACATAACTGAATTATTTTATTAATTGTAGCATAAAATCAAAGTACAGATATGTCATATATTTAGAAAGTGTTGCCGGATGACATTTTATGTAATTGTTTATTAAAACATACTATATTTAGATATATTTTTTTGGCTTATTATATGGTGGTAATTAATATTACTTAGTATTATAAGTTGGCATATTATTAGATTTTTGTCTTTAGGTAAATTTATTTATACAATATTTGAATAAAAACTTAAAAACAATTTTAGAAACACTTAAATATATGTCGAAATGATAAACCAAATAAAAAAGAAAGCTAAACTATAAAACATAAACATTCTTAGTTTATGAAAATGAATATAACAATGAATAAAATACGTTATTTTAAAAATATTGTTAATCATTAGAACCAAAAATATTTTATGAAGTATTTTAATTTGAAAACTTATTTGATTTAATTAAAATCCCATGGATTAATGAGGTGTTGCCATGTGCGATTTTATGAAATGATTTATTAAAGATAGATACTACTATACTAGTTTGGTACCAAATTTAAAAAATATATATATATGAATAACAAACCTTTCATGCTTCTCTGAAGCATTATACAACCATCAGCACCTAAAGTTACAATTACAAATTTGACCTTTGGCAACCTTAAAAGCATGGAAACAAGTGCACTTGGAACCGATGAAGCTCCAGTCCATGTCTGTAAAAAGTACTAAAAATAAAAAACATCTAAAGAAAATACACAAGTACAAAAGAATTAATTAGTTTCACTCCAAAGGTTTCAAAACTGTATTTACATTCCAAAGATTTGAAAAATCTAACGGTTTCACTCCAGTGCACTAACGCCATCCTTTTTTATTTTGTTAACTTCTTTATAAAATTACCAAATTACCCTTGACTTTCTTTTTCATTTTCAGACCAAAGGTTTTAAGTTTTACCGTTTCACTATAATATACTAAATACTTTGAATTAAATATAATTTTTAAATTGAACACATTAAACACAAATAACTATATATTTACTTTTCTAACAAGACTGTGGTCCTATATAACTAAACTTTTTTTTCGACCGAATATAGTTAACATATTTTATAATTCTATATTATTTCTTATAGATTGAGGTTCGTTTGTTTACTAAAAAGTTTTAATAAATGACCACAAGCTAACCAAATAAACAAATGAGCATAAACATGGGTTTATTTGGTTTGTCTATAGCAGGAGGAAAACTCAAATTAGCTAAACAAAATACTTATTACAACGGCTATATTTACAGCACACGAATGAACAAACATGAGTAAACGAACCGAGCGAACACAAACGTTTAAGAACAAAATAAAAATATATAAAAGATATGGTATGTTATAAAAGAGTTAAATTATATTGGATAGGATTGTAAATGAAACAAACTAACATAACGGAATTTTGTATATTTTTATTTGTTGACGTTTACGCGAGTACACGAACAAACACAAATACTTAAACAAACGATTTTATTACCGGTACTTGTTCTTTGGAAAATATTTTTGTAATACAAGGGATTTAAGAAAAAAAATATAAGAATATATAAAAATATCCTAAAAATATGAAAGTTAAAGTATAGGGTTAACTTACTGATAAATATATTTATTTTTGTGTAATACGTTAAATATATATGATTATATGTATTAAAATTAAATTAAATTAAATTAAATTAAATTAAATTAAACAGCTCACCTGAGGAAATTTTGCAGAACAAACAACATAATCTGATAAATTTAGAAGATCATCCAATCCTTCTCTTGGTCTTTCAGCATCAACTAAAATTGGAATTTTCCTTCGATTTGCCTGCACTGGTGAAACTGAACAGGTATGGTTCATTTCCATTTATATATAAATTATTAAGATGTTTTTGGAACTCGCTTTATAATTAGTAAGATTTAAGTTTGCAATAATATATGGATAAAATGTCAACATTTACAGAAATGATGATCTGAGTGTATAATAAAATGATGTATAGACCTCACTAGTAACAGTTTTGAGACCTGTTTGACTACAGCTGATTATTAGTTCTAACTGTTGATTATCATATGATTAAAAATAATAAAAAATACTGAATATGTACCTCATGTGCAAAAAGTAGAGCGGTTTCAGGCAAGCGTACATCAAAATAAACAAGTTTTACTCCAGCCAATGCAGCTAGCAAAGTTGAATTAGAGAAATCATCAGGAATCATTGGAGGCGATCCTGGTGTATGAATACAAGTGCGAGTTTTTCTGTATACATATAAACTTTTTCAATAAATGAAAACAAACTTTTATATTACTGCAAAACTTCTCAATATTCTATGAAAGCAGGAAATAGTTAATCGTAAAGGAACAAGTTCACAATGTTTTTAATTTAAAAAAAATAAAAATAAAAATAAAAAAGTGGATACAGTTTCCTACAAATGTTGAAACATATTCCTGCAAAACTTCAAAATATTCTAAGACAGCAAAAAATTGTTAATCGTATAGGAACAAGTTCACAATGGTTTTAATTGAAAAAAATAAAAATAAACAGTGAATTGTAAAGTTAAACCAAAAAATGCTTCAAAGAAGTAACTAAATAAGAAGAGAAAAATGCATACGTTTGATTGTCCACAATCACGTAAGTAAATGGTGAATTTCCGTCATCAGAAACCTGCAAACAGGAAACTGCTGATTAATGTATTTAAATAAAAAAAATTCTCATAGGCATCTGGTACATACTAATTTTTATAAAAGAATGTGTCCTACAGCCTGTTGATAGAAGATGATCATATTATTCAAACAAAAAATAGGGAGGTTATTATTAAATATTTTAAAAGCTTATGTTAATATCAACGTAGGGCAAGGTGATTAGTGAAAAACAAACTTGTTGTGTACAAATCACCAGGCTTTAAACAAAACTTCTGTGAATAAAATATGTTAGAAGAATAAACATCTAAAAGAACCGCTTAACTACAAATTTCAAAGTCTAACAACAATCAGGTTTTTTGAACCTGAAGCTAATTAAGTCTGTGTTCATATTATCTGTATTTTGTGAATGAAATCTGCTGACATAATTTTAAAAAAAAATTTATCTTCAGGAATGTAAAAGGAATATATACTTTTATACATGTTCATTACCACAAAAAAAGATGTGTCAACCCCATCAGCTTTTAATTCTTCCAATATTCCTCTCCCTTGAGCATCATTGGCAACCTAATAATATAACATATGAAAAAAATCAAAAACCTACAATATGATAAGAACACAACAAAATATATGCATAGTTCTAATGTCACTACATTAGCGTATTTCATGCATACCTTGGATATTAATCTTGCGTTTAATCCTAAACGTGCTGCACAAGTTAGAGCATTTCCTGCATTACCACCTCCTTGTACCTATTAATAATTGTGTGAATTAAATAATGGTACAATTTTTGGAATATATACCACTAACTTCTAAAACCATAATAGTAACAGACTAACAGAATGTACAAATACAAAATGTCAGATTTTCTGAACTTATTTCATATCAAGGAAAGTAACCATTTGATTTTCAGTAAGGGAAGACACAAACAATTATTTTGAGAAGTCAACATCATCAAAATCCTCTAAATATGATGAATCAGCTTTTAAACCTAAACTGGAAGTATATGTTATAATCAATATAGAAGTTGACTAATTGATTTCCTTACAAAAATTGTTAATTAAAACATGAACGATGATAAGTGTAAATTCTCAATCAAATAGAGAAAGTAAACTGAATGGGCAGAACGCAATTCTTCAATCATAGTGATTCGAGTAAGCTTGAAATGCTATAGTTTTAGAAATCCAAATACAGAATTTTAGTTAACAATTTCACATGAATTCTCATTACCACTGGAAAAATTTTAAATTTACTCATAAAGTTCATGCTATAATGAGATTAATAATCTAACTACAGAATCAATCAAGCATTACCATTAACACTAACCTCCAAACATATATTGATCATCTAGTGAGTACCTTCAAGCTGGTGCTTCGGATCTTGTCATCTGGATTAGGAAACGCATCCACAGTAGCCAATAGATCCACTCCGACACCACCAAATCCAAGCTGTATCGTTTACATTATAACATTTTACTTTCAGTTACATATATCAACAATCATCACACATAATCAATCACAAGAGTCTCCTAC
Organism: Stevia rebaudiana; assembly: GCA_009936405.2. NCBI lineage: Eukaryota > Viridiplantae > Streptophyta > Magnoliopsida > Asterales > Asteraceae > Stevia > Stevia rebaudiana. The sequence goes on from WOUH02000002.1 coordinate 814,985, forward strand.
TTTTTTTGACCTAATTCTGTAATCTCAATCACGATTACAATTTAAGAACACAATGAAAGTTACTTACCACGGTTGGACTTTCAATCTGCGTCACCGACGATAACATTTTCGCCCTGAATCTGTGCACACTGAGATAACAAAATCACGCACACACAATCACGCATACTTGCAACGATTCGATAAGGAAGACATATGAAATTAAACAAAACTGAAACAAAATCAGAAAACCAATCACCTGGTTGAAGTGGTTACTGGAACAATGGGGATGCGCGATGGAGAAGAGATAAAGCTCGGAAACATGGCACCGGTATATAATGTGGCTGCCATTGATGCGCCGTGGTGGACCGGTGAGTCGGTGACGCGTGTCGAGCACTTGGATTGCTTCCGGCGACCGCAACCGATTTAATTGATCCGGATAGGGAAGGGGATTACATGCCATATAGCCGTTAATTCCGGTGAGTGGCACTCTGGGTCCACTATGTGGATTTCAGATATTTGTATCACATCAAGTCATCAACAGATATTTTTTAAAACTAATACATTATTATTTGGTTGAAAAAATGTTACTTATGGCGAATTATGGATCTCTTGAACGCAATCAAAAACATTAATTTAAAATACATGATGATTGATTGATTATTACTCGTTAGATGTTATGCTTTGTGAAGGGCATCGGGTCTCCATCTCGAATGTGGTGAATGAGATCAAGACAATTGGGTTCTTGACTTCTTGTGGATCAACAAGAAGTACAAGTTGGAGCCGATGCTTTGAAATATTGGTGTAAATTTAGATTAGAAGTCCTGATGTTTGTCTTTTCATTTTTATTCCTTGTTCTGTTTGTTTGGGTTTCTGCTTCTTTCTAGAGTCCTCTTTGATTTGAATAAGTTGTCGTCTTTAAAAAAATATATACTTTTTGACATTTTATCATAGATGGTTCATGATACAGACAAAGTATTCACACATTACACATGCATAAAGAAAAATGAAAATACGGGTTGTATGATATGGAAAATCTTAAGACGTGTGCGATGTTCTTTAAGATTCATGTGAGATGATAAGTTCCTTGATTCACACGTTTGAAGATGAACATGAGCTTTACTACTTTAGCTAAAGACTTGGGATTGGAAAAATGTTTATTAATACACTAGTGGAATTAACTTAGCATTTTAATTTTCAGTTTTTCACCGACACCTGTTGAAAAAGTAGAGTTGATTGTTAAGTCAAGATTCAATCACTATATAAAAATATTATTCAATGACCATTTTATATTTTTCACGAAAACAGAAAAGTATATTGCTCTTTTGTAATAACCCAAAAAAAAGATAAGAATTTACTAAAAATATAAAATGAATATTACCAAGTTATAATGAACAACGACCTATGATCGATTAAAAACGACCCCTTATCTAATGAAAACAAATAGAATTAAAAATTGAGCAAGATATAAACATAGCTACTATTCTATCCAGCTTCCAATTGTATTACAATTAAATTAAATTAAGATTGTCAAAAACTACAATCCCCCATTTCATCCCAATTTATAACCATCAAACACCATACAACAAACCCAATTCCAAATCATTTCTAAACTTCACCCATCGGTTCTGTACACTTCTAAATCATCACTCACTCTCGCTAGAACGATGCTTCACTCCAAAAAGGCTTTGACAGCAATCCACCGTGTTCACTCATACTCCCTTTTGACCTATAAAACAACGGTTTGCTCCTAACCGTCCTAAGCGGGCCCGACCGGTTCCCGTGGGTTATTGGCAACGCGATCCCAACCCGGTTATCAAAACTCGAAGCTGAAAACGGTCTGTTTTCTATATCTTCAAGTGGGCCCGAGCTGTAATCCATTGTTATAAACGATGAAGCTTGACCAAAAGTCAACCGTGGGGTGGCCCCACCGCCAGCGTTCCACCAGCTACTATCTGACGGTGCGTGGTCCCCTTTGAAATCAGAGTCAACCACGGATGAATCGCGTTGGGTTGAGTTGTCACCGCATACTTCGTCTTTGTCGTTGTATATGAGTTTTAGGGCTTGAACCACTTCACCCATGAACGGTCGTTGTGTGACCTCCGGGTGGACACACATGGACGCGATTGCGGCTACTTTTGCCATGTCATCGAAGTCGTAGGAACCGGATAATGTGGGGTCCACTAGCTGTTGGAGACCCTCTCTGGTTGTGAGAAGCGGGCGGGCCCACGTCACGAGGTTTTCTTCGCCCGGAGGTTGTGACATGTCGACGGGTTTTCGTCCTGATAAGAGTTCTAATAGCACGACCCCGTAACTGTACACGTCACTTTTGACTAGTAGGTGACCTGTCATCGCGTATTCTGGGGCCACATAACTGCAAATAATAGAAAGTGGTTAAGTGATTTGTAAGATAACTGATCATTTATAATGAGGTAGAACTGAGAAATATATCAATATAAAAAAATTAGATAGTTAAATTACAAAGATCGTCCCTTACGGTTTGCTAAAACTGCCTAAAAGTAACAAGTTTGACTATAAAAGTTACAACAGTTTAAGTTTTATGCTTTCAAATTTGTAACAAGTTTGGGTATTAAGATGAACTCTTTTTAATTGAATTAGGGTAAAAAGACCAAAATACCCTTTGAACTTTCAGTCTTTGATATTGAATATTCCAAAAGTCAGGGTATTTTGGTCATTTCACCATAATTTATCAAAAAGTTAGCATTTAGCCTTAATACCTAACTTTGTTACAAAACTAAAAGAATAAAACACAAACTTGTTAGATTCTGCAAACCACAAGGCCCATATGTGAAATTAACTCAAAACTATACTATGATTTTGTGAACAAATTTTTAAACACAAAATATCGAACTGAATTAATTTTCATGGTTATAACAAAAATTTTAATTTAAAGAACATGATTTTATAACAACTGTCTTGTGTTGTTATCAACCACTTCAGTCAGATGGCCCATATCCTTGACTAAAAGCCCAAATGACCCGAATCTTACGCATTTGGGCCCGATTAAATCCACGCATTGCTTTAGTTGACGCCTATATAGATATGTAAAACAATTTCTTATAGCCCAAAATGATCAAAGCAATGGTTTTGCATTTCTTTACCATTGTGGACCCCATTTTGATAGATGAACATAAATAATAATCACCGTTTTCAGAGCATGTATTAAGAAGTAATCTAGTATGCGTATTTGAAAGAACATACCCGAAAGTTCCCATGACACGAGTGGAAATATGACTACTTCCTTCTGTAGCTTCTCTTGCTAACCCAAAATCTGATACCTTAGGGGTAAAATCGTCTTCTAGCAAAACATTACTGGCCTTAAAATCGCGATGAATTACGCGAGGATTAGAGTCTTCATGAAGATAAGCCAATCCTCTTGCTGCCCCAAGAGCAATCTTTAACCGCGCATCCCAGTCAAGAGGTCCCTTTTGTTTATCCACACCTGAAACATTCACACATTAATCTTTTATATTATTTACATTTTTAAATAATCCACAGTTTCACATGATATGATGTTAACTGTGTTACACATGTTACAACATTCTCATTAACATACAAGGGTCTTATAGTAATTTGAAAGCAGGAGCTGGATTGGGTTGTGTTACCTGTAAGCACTTTAATGATCCTTTTTAAATATATAGTAATAATTAAATATTTATTATTATTATAATAACTATCATTATTATTAATAAAACATTAACTATTATAATAATTATTGATATTACAAAAAACAACACCAATACAATAGTAATATAAATATATAAAATCCAATATAGAAGGCAGTGTGCATTAAAAACATATTGTGTACAAGTAGTATACAACTTTCAAGTTTCATCCTAATTGGCATTCGACCCATTCCCTTTTAACTATATTTTCATATGACCCGTTTGAAATAGAGTGCAACTTGAATTGACCAATTAAAAAGTAAACGGCTCTAAATTGCCACCTCAAGATAAATAAATGAATTAATTACATAGATGGTCCATGTGGTTTGTGGAAAGTAACATGTTTTGTTTTATTCTTTCAGTTTTGTAACGAGCTTGGGAATTAAGGATAACTTATGTTCAATTTTTTGTTGAATTAGGGTAAAATGACCATATACCCTATGACTTTGACTATTCAAAACTCAGGGTATTTAGGTCATTTCATCCTAAATTAACAGAATAGTAAACAAAAATTGGCCTTAAAATTCAGACTCATTACAAAACTAAAAGCATAAAAACCCAAACCTGTTACTTTAAACCATCAATAGTTAAAACCCATACATGTTACTTTCTGCAAACTACAAGGACTAAATGTGATAATAACTCTAAATAAAATTGTGTCAGAAGAATCGACATACCATGCAAATGAGACTCAACGCTGCCATTCGGAACAAGCTCATAAACCAAACACCGTGTTCTTCCTTCAATACATATACCAATAAGTTTAACAAGGTTTCGATGATGTAACCGGCTCAACATCTCAACTTCTGCAATGAATTCGCGATCCCCGTTTTGATTATTATCTCTATTAAGCAATTTAACAGCAACTTCACTTCCATCTTCAATTATCCCATGATATACGCACCCGAAACCCCCTTCACCCAATATTTTTCTTGAGCTGAATTTTTCAGTCGCCTTGTCTAGCTCAGCTAATGTGAAGGTTTTTACTGAGAGGATGGAAGTTGGCATTGCAGAGAAGACAGAAAATGTTGAGTTTGATGGATCACTTGATAACATTGCTCCAAAGCCTGCGAGAAAAATATATTATTATAAAAAGGCTGCGTTCATAAGAACTCAAAAGTAACCCAAAAAAAAAAACAATTTGACATGGATATGGCAAAATCATTAGGTTGGAAAAAACAGGTAATTTATAGTATGGTCGGAACTATTTTTATCTTTTCTTTTATAATTTTTACAGAAAAAACTTGTGTGTTAATAATCATTAATTCGTTATTACAAAAAGGTAAACTGTAACGATAATAATCTAGTTATTTTAGTACACTTTTAATAGCTTTCTGGCTGCCTCATGCATTTCAGTTCAGCTAATATTTTGTAACTCGACCCGTTAAGAGGAAAAACCCAAATCAACTCATTAACCGAGATATCTGTTGAAATTGCCACATTCAATTTGAGAAACTAAATCAAACAAGAACTGCAGTTAAAAGAAATCTTGTTTCATACACTTTCCGAACAAAATATTTTTAGCCAAAGCTTTAGGTGGTTTTATGCATTTTAGTAAACTTTTTCAGGTTGTCTTATGTATTTCAGTTCAGCAAATATTCTTAACTCGACCCGTTAAGAAGCAAAAACACAAATCAACCCATTTATTAATAAATGTGATGAAATCGCCACATTCAACTTGATACAATAATAATGTAATCATAGATCAAAAATACTTTTCAAATTGAACAGAAAGCATGAAACCAGATAATGAAATTTAGTTAATGAAAATCAGGGTATAAAATCAAAACAATTTTTTAAGTAAAATCTGACAGATGTAAAGACTTACCGCGTCTCTTGCTAGTTGGTGTTGTAAAAACAGGACCAACAGCATTTGATGATCTACATGTCTTTCTGTACTTTATGAAAACAGATATTGCAGCACAGCAAACAACCAAAAGTACTACTGCAGATAAAATAATCACAAAAATGGTTCTAGGGTTCAGTTTCTGACTTTTTCCTACAAATTCTGCGGTGATTGGATATTGTCGGTTTCCAGGACTTCCATTTGGACCATTTCCAGGTTGATCTCCATATGGTGGTGATGAAGGAAGACCTGATAATAACTTTATGTAATTAGAAACTATATATTAAAAAAACGTAAATTCATCTATATATATATATATATACACCCCCTAGAAAACATATTAAAAATCATATTTATCCAAAGATAAATTAAAATTTCATACAATATCCTTAGTTAATGATATTTTACTAAATGCCAACTTTACCCTTTACAAATATAGTATCCTTCCATAACTATGTATCCTTCCTTAACAAGCAGTAAAAAGATGAGGATAAAGATGATTAAAATAATAAAAAAATAGATTTTATAAAGTAAGAATATAATGGTCATATTATAAAATATTTCTAATGAAATACCTTTAAAGGATATATATAATACTTTGACTAGTTCAGGGAGGATAAATATGATATTAAATTTTTTTTGGATATATATGATATTTGTCAAATTTGTAACTATACATATGAAATTATCCCAAATAAAAAAAAAGGTTGTGCCTTTTATACCTGGATAAGTAATATATACCACTTCATAATCTCCAAAAAGGGTTCTGTTTAAAGAAAGTTTTTTCCTCCAGAATCTATCATAAGTGAGTAAAGCGGTTGTATTATCGAATTTTTCTCCAAGTGGGACTAAATTAATATCAACCGCTGTTTTATCTTGATCTTGACTATCAGCACTGGCCCCTGTTATGACCACTTGACTTTGGGTTAAATATGTGCCCGTTGCAATCTCGATTTCTAGCTCATTAACAACGGGAAATACAGCATACACAGATACTTGCAGAAGTAGTCTAACTTTCATAGGAAAAACGCAACCGCAAGGTGAACCAATGGGAGTTGACGTGAGTGGGTCCGTACATGTTTGGTCACAGCCTGTCATAGATGATTAAAAAAAAGAAAAATTAACGCAAAATGGGTCAAGAATGTCTGAAAATATAGAGAAAGTGTGTAGGTAATGATGTCAAAGCTTAATGTAGAGATTATAATATAATACCTATTAGTCCTTTTTTATGTTTTTTATCAAGGGTAAATGCTGATTAAATCTTATAGCTGCATTATGCAATTGTTGGTATTACCTTTCTGATCCCAATTAACTTTCTCAATAATTTACACACACATTTACATATCACCATCGTACTCAGTATATCCCACATTTACATATATATATATATATATATATATAGAGAGAGAGAGAGAGTGAGAGAGAGAGAGATAAAGAGAAGAAAATCAAGATTATGAATGAATTATAAGTCTGTAACTATGGCGAGAACGTTATGTCACTCACAACCTTTATATTCACAAAATCAATGACTAAAAGTAAGGTGGCATTTTGGTAATTATTTCTAAACTGGTGGTAAAATCCTACCTAACTTATGAATACATCATGTAACATGTCGGGAATTGTAAAAGATGGGGATCCAATGACTCTTTATTTGGGAGAGAGGAGGAAGGTATAAATGGAATTTCGAAAGATATTCAATAATATTAATTTTTTTGTTTGGTAGGCATGATGTATGTAGGTTTAAGGAGATGTAAGAAATTAATATACATAATTGCATTTTACTCACTGTTACCTATATACAGAAATGCTAATTGTGAATTTATAAGTACGCATATGAACAAGCATAATAAATTATCAGTCACAAGATTGCTAGCCTCTTTTGTTCTGTTTTTATATGGATACATGTTATACAAATATACTTTAGGAAAACTGGGAATGAGTTTATGATTTGACTTGTAACATGATTCAAGAAATTTGTGGTAACGAATACACTTCCATAAACAAATTGTCAACCATGGTGCGCTAATTAACAAATAATAACAGGATAACCCATTTTCTAAGCTATCTTATTTTAAATGACCAAAATTCAATACTTTATAAATGTGTTCCAATGAGATTAAAAAACATATAAATATGCAGTAATGCAGATCTTTATTCTGATAATTAACAGAGACTTGCATACCTGGTACAGGGGATGGAGATGGAGGAATCACATGAGTGATCTTCCCATGATGTAAACGATGGCGATGTCGCCGCCGGTAATTGCCAACAGTGGGACCCGCAACAGGACCTAAATTATTTAAAAACATTTTAGTGAACATATAACTATTTAAAAAAAATAAACAAAATAAAAATGCAGCTTGTGAGTACCTTGAATTGTTGGAGAAGATGCAGGTACGGTTGAAGGTATCATAAAGGGCTCAGGTGGATGTGCATACGATGTTATAGCAGGAACAACCGATGAACTCATTGACATTAATCTCACTGAAAAAAATAAATAAATAAATATTTGTTTCAACTCTGTATTACTGTATATGTGAACACCAGATTTATTTATTAAAAAACTTCTCGAAATAAAATGTCAACACAAAATGCGATGGGTCTAAAACATTAAACTGAAAGGTTTAAAGTTTAAACAGTTTGTAATCCATATAAGAATATCTTTCTTACCAAGATAGCCAGCATGAAGTTTGTTAATATTATATTTAGGCGAAAAATGGTGTTCGTAACATATGGACACCAACAAAAAGTTGATTTTAATTAGCAAAACCAAATCTTTAATCCATTAGGGAAACAGAATAGATACCCAAAGCATTACCATACAACAATTTTTTATTATTAACAAATGGAAAACTTTGCTTCATTCATTTTGAAGTTATTCGCAATTTATCTTTTCATGACACACTTTGTAGTAAGTGGTAATTCGGCATGAAACAGTAAGCAGAAACAAGATGAAGATATTAATGAAAATAGAAAATCATAACGATTCTATTACTCTAATCATATTTCCATCTTTGAATATAGTATCATGAATCTTACTTTTGAAATGTTCGAAACCATTTTTGTTCACAATCATAGGTTGACTTGGTAGCAAAGAAGGAGACAGATTAATGTTTAGGAAAGGAATGCCTGAAAAGAAAGAAGACAGATTATCACAATCAAATGTAAGTAAAGAGTCATTGAACAATGCAAGAAAAACAAATTGCATCTTTCATGGAGATTGTTCATCGCTTGTTAAGGCAAGTCAATTATTATTTTATTTTAGTCCGTCAAGTAATCAAATTATTAAAGAAACCCAACGGAAAACTTCTACAGAAAAATGCAATCACCAAAAGAGTGCAGATATCAAGGAAAAATCAAAAAATTACCATTTGATGTCCTTATAACTTATAATAGATTATTAAATGATGTGATGATGAGGATGATAATATAATCAATGTAATTTTATTATAGTGACCATGACATGCCCATTAACCGTTATTATTTGTATCATGGCTGAAGCTGGGGTTTGACTTACCTATAGATTAAAAGTTGCCTAAATTTAGTTAAACGCAAGCTAACTTTTATTTTAATTAAAATAATTTGGATTCCAAAGGAAACTGAATTTCATTGGCATACCAAATTAGCTTTCCTCATTGGAATGTAAATATTGCAATGTAAATAAGAAGACATTAGCAAGCAATACACATAAACATGCCAGCATAGATTTCATGATTTCTAACTTCGTATTTCACCACATTTTGGGACATTAAAACTATACAACTCTTAAGAATTAAGAATATAAAACTATATCAGAAGAATATTTCACCACATTTTGCCACTGTTCCAGCAACCTTTGACTTTGAGAGTCAAACGGGTTACTCTTGCAATTCACAACTGATATTGTATTTCTGAATACATGAACAAATCGCTAAAAAAAGAAATCTTCATAAGATGTCAAGTATCAAGAGTACAACATTGAATTTGGTAAACTACCGATACAATTGATATATATTACACATTTAAACGAATTCAATTTAGCATCAAATCGTATCATATTCTTGTTTTTAGGGAAAGGGATATTCAAAGGGAACATATGATTTCCATATTAAGCAGGTTCAATCAAAACGTACAATAAGAACATAAAAACAAGTAATCCGAGATTTCCGGTGAGATATAATCAATCAACGGTTGGCACACCCAAAATTGCAGTCAATTAGTCAAATCATAACTTTCTAGACGCCACTTCAACTTCCATTCCGCAATTTTTCTTCAAACCAATTCATCGAACAGTGAATCAAACTATCGAAGAACAAAGCCCTAAATAATTTACAGAAGAAGACAAAAAAAAAGCACAAATCAACTACAGTATCGTTACCGTAACAACCTGCGGTGGAACCGAGAGTGAAGAGAGGAAAAATAAGCAGCAGCATTAGAGAAGACAACATCTTGTAACCAAACACGCAAACACCATCGTCAAAACACTAAATCTCGAATTGATCCTGTAACACTGAACTTCGAGCTAGGGTTTTGCACTCGGAGTAAACTCCACCGACAAACACCTCCGTCAATTCCGTCAACAATACGTAAGCACACCATCACCGACGAATCTCCGGCGTAAAATCAACCGAAAACCTAGCTCAAACACCGCAATGCAGATCCATAAACTGCGGATAATAACTGAAGCAAACAAGTTGTAGATAAAGAAGACACAGAAGATACAGAAACCGAGTGAACTGTAGAGAGAGAAACGAGATCTAGAGATAGAAAAAGGGTTTTTCGTGTGTAAGAGAGAGAGGATGAAGTGCTAATGACAGTATTCAGCTGGAATGGGAGAAACAGGGGAGATGAAGGGGGCGGGGGGGGGGGGCTGCGAGTGAGGTGGGGTCGGTTATTATTGCACGCTCCAGGTCTACCAGTGTACGTAATGAGTGTTTGGTCCACGCGTGAATGAAGCGCGTGTTGTATACGACCAGAAAATAAAAGACTGGACAGTTGAACAGGAGGGATTAAAGAAAGAATAGAATGGTCTTTTTTTTGTTTTTGGTGTTAAGTTGTTAATTCGCCTTTATAAATCGTAGATACTTTTGTTTGACTTGTTTTTGTTTGTAACAGAAGCAATAATTAATAAATATTAAATTACATAAAACCCGTTTATTTAATTCATTTAATTTAGGGTTTTTCCTTTGAAATAACGACTTCTTTTAGTCCATAATCTATTTGAATACGTTTTTTATTCCGTAAAAGATGTTTTAACATTGCATGATAACTGGCCATCATCTTTGAGATACAAAAAGTTATTACATGGGATCTTCTTAACAACAATTTGGTGTATTTGGAAGTCAAGGAATCAAAAGACATTCAACAATCGGTTTCAGGGCCCAACAGAGGTATTATAAGATATAAAGTTAATGTCGTTCTTATGGATAAAAAATAGAGGGAAGGTAGACACCCTAAATTGGGATTCATGGTGTA
>WOUH02000002.1:828971-840708 GCA_009936405.2 Stevia rebaudiana
GTACAGTTTTACGCGTATCTTTCAAACCGTCGCTCAAATTGAGATTCTGATTACACTCAAATGAATCTAAATTCAGATGTGAACATGATAGGATTATAATATTAATAAAATAATCGAGTTATGTACCGAAAGGTTTTCTAATAGTCAACGGTCGAAAGTTGTCGGTCAACTGCCGGAAAACGGCCAGTTGTCACAGTGTTCGTTCGTTTAATAAATAAAATAACATAAACAAACTTCCCACCAAACATTTCACGAACAGTTCATGAACAGTTCGGTTCGTTTACAGGCCTATACACGACTTCATATTTATTCAGTTATTGCTCTAATATTAGTATGTTACGATTCCCCCTCAACAAGTTATATGTATGTTCACATCATTGAAGGGCTATGCAAGAATTTTGACTTCAATTGTTGTATGTTGGTTATTTATGAGTTTATGACCCACGGAGAATAATTGAGAAACAAATCAAAAAGATCAAGGATGGTTTCTAATCCCTCGTAAACTAAGTATTTTAACCATATATTTACTTGTCCTTACTCTTTAAAATTCGAGTGATGGGGGTCAAGATCACACTATTAAGTTCTAATGGTTAAAGCTTATTAGGCTTGATAGATTTCTTGTCATGTATAGGGGATGTGAAAGCTTGAGATCCACGTGTCATCATGTTTAATCCGCAATATAGATGCTTGACTTCTTTTATTATGAAAAAACTTTGAACCTTCATCTTGGTCATTTGCCCATTTAAATTTGATTTTTGAAGAATCTCTTTGTTTTGTATAAGAGTGGTATCCTACAATTTCTTGTTAACTACTTTTGTAGCTTCACTGTGGTATTACTATAGAAGTAGAAATGAAGATTTTACAAGTGTCTAAATTATCTTGGGGCAAAGATCATCGATTCCATTAAAGTAACAATGGTAATATGTAGCTTTTTTTATAAGGAAAATGTGGCTAAATGAAATGGTGTTTGGAATCCAATTACGGAAAACATTAATTTTCTAAATGATAAAAAGTTGTTACTTAATGAAAACCGTGGGCTTTGAAGACTCGACTCATTATGGCTTGATCACTTAATTGAAGATGATGTATTATCTTCAACTTTACCGATAATATTTGCTCCTCAATACAACAAAAAACGCTTAATTAAAGATATGAAACAAAATCAACATGGGACGTGGGATTGGCACCCTAAGGGGTGGGTTACCAATTACCAAATGGTCTAATGGTATGGTGTTTGCCCCACACAAAAGTAGTGAGGGTTCAAATCCTTGCAAGTGCAAGGTAGGGTGATTTTGATGGATTAAATTTGCTGTTAAAAAAAAAGGGTTGGGTTGGAGTAGAGTATGTACATTTTTTTTTATCAATTCAAGATATATTCGATCAACATCTTTGGTCAAACAAGGATAATGGAAAATTTGCAAATGGAAAATTTTAGATCAAAGTGATTTTGTGGTCAAACATATCATAATATCGTTAGAGATCAAATTACTCGTATCATAATTATGTTAGAAATCAAATTACTCCGGATGGTTTCGCGGCAAACAAGATGGAATATAAGTGTAGCCAAACGGGTTAAAATCTTTGTTTGGAGGTTTTTCTTTATAGGTTACCTACTAGGTTTAACTTTTACAACAAAGGATTTGATTTGCCGTTATAAAACGTGCCTGCGTGCGACTTTGCTCCAAATATCTCAAAACAACTAATAATCTGGTTTTAGGAGTTACATCTACGACTTGGACCTTGGTTCTCGTATGATTAAAGTTATATGTCTGAACATAATAGACCCAAGGAGTTTCGTACGTGGTTCGAACAAAGCAATTTATCAGGGATTAAGAAGCTAGCTTTGTAAGGATTTGTATTCACAACTTGATGGGTTATCTGGAAGGCTATGGATGAATCCATTTTAAAGCCAACAACTTGAAGAAACTTGAAGAAGGAGCTAATCTTTGATCCTATCTTACATTTTTTTTTTTAGATTGTTACTAAAAACAAAATAGTTAAAGTCTCATGGACTCGATGGGTTTCAAAATCCACTTCTTTTCATGTAACTTTATTATTTTTTTTTTTTATGTATAGTTGGCATTTTCTAACCATCATATTTTATTAAATTTCTATTATAGGATTAAAAAAACGGTAAGCACCTGCTATAAATAGAATTCATAAATGGGCATATGTGACTTTCGCCAAAAACATGATAAGAACAAACAATAATAATCAATCAAAGTAAAATGTTTAATGATGTAATAAATTGCTCTTCGATGATGGAAAGTCTTTGATGACAAAGATATAAGAAAAAATGCAATTAAAAGAGAGAACTTGAACGTTGAAGATGAAGTGAAATGATAGACACCTTTGATTCTATTGTATATAAGAGACGACTCGAACACGGCATGTTTTTAAGCGGATACCCCTGTTATCATATGAGTTGGGTTACTATTGAAACTTTAACCCATCAATGCTTCAAACTAACATATGGTTACAACTTACAATAGTTATACGTCATTGTCAAGAATTCAAAATAAATTATCCAAATAAATTAAATTAAATTAAATTGCATCTGATAAGTAATAAATGAAGGGTTATGAACAAAATTGGTTAACCCCCTTTTCGACTCTGGAAACTGCACCGATCTCACACATCCACCGGATTTTCGTCTCTCTGAAATCATCGTTCTCACGTAGGGTTCTATTATATTCATTGATTTAGCCACCACTGCATTGAATTCATCGAGAATCTGCAATCTCACTCGTCAAACACAATTGAATCGCCCTCGAGGTACATCAAATTGGTATAAGTTTCATGTATCTTCAATCCAGTTATTGATCGATTTATTTTTCAATTTCTTCTTTGTTTTTTCAGTATATGCTCTCTACTTGTTTGAATTTTAAGCAGAATTAACCAACACATTTAAGAACCTATAGTCAACGCTATAATGTAAGAAAATCCTACACGAACCGATTTTCGGATGTAAGAAAATTTCACATGAACCGATTTAGGATGTTGACACACGAATAACATATATGTGCTAGTGAATTACTGTTTCAAATTGAGATATTCTGGATTTAGCATGTGTAAACCTACAAACAACATGCAAACAAACCTACCTAGTAAGAATAAGAATCTGCCTCTATTGAGAACTATTGGCTCCTACAAACAACATACATATATAGCAATTTAACCTCTCATAACGTCCATGAAATTGAACTTTGTTTTGATTTGATATTTCCTGCAGTTGTTGTTATCATAATGACTGTTGAAGTGCTATGTGTTTCAGTCAATGGAAGGTGGAAGATATGAGAATATTGGACCACAGAAAGAACTTGTTCATTAATGGAGAATTTAACGACAACGATTGGCCCAAAAGGAGTAATAAAAAAGCATGAATTTGTAAGGATTCTTATTCAGTGTCTATATTCGTTAGGATATGACAAATCTGCAGCTTCTTTGGAACTAGAATCTGGTATTTCATGCAAATCTTCAGAATTTAAGTTGCTTGAATCATTGATCCTTGATGCTGATTGGGATGGATGTATTGCTAATCTTTATGGGATCAAAGAAATGACAGATGAACAAAGGGATACTGCTTTGTTTCTTGTTTCCAAACAATACTTTTTGGAGTGTTTGGGTCGAGGCGAAGATTCTTTAGCTTTATCCATTTTGCGCAAACAAATTTCAAATTTGAAAGTGGGCAGAGAGAAAGTGCACATGCTTGCTTTTGGGTTGCTTTCACTTAGTGAGCTCGGTTTGAATAAAGTTCATGATAACGGTGATGTTTTTCACGAATTGAGAAACTTTCTTATAAATGAATTGGGAAAATTGATTCCACCACCAATCACCGTGCCTGATAGAAGATTGGAACATTTGGTTGAAAAGGTGGTTGGTTCCCAAATTGATTCATGCATTTACCACAATACCCTTGATCAAGTATCAATCTATAAGGACCATCGATGCGGTCGGGATCAAATACCTACAGAAACTGTTCAGGTGTGTCATTTTAATCTAGAAACCACACGTGTTATGAATTATGATAATAATTTCCACTAGAATTATCGTTTATCTTGTTTAATATTCATGAATGGTCCCACATTATATAATTTCCCATATATCATTTATGGTTGACATGTGGTGTGGATTAACCTGTAATCTTGTATACATAATTTTTTTTAAAATTGTTTCAGATTTTGACTGCCCACAAGAATGAAGTTTGGTTTGTTCAGTTCTCTAACAACGGGAACTATTTAGCATCTTCATCGAGTGATTGTACAGCCATTATATGGAAGGTAACTGTTACTTTCTTTACAAAATCGTTAGTGTAGACTCCACATGTACTTTTTACTGATATTATGTAAAGAATTAATCATTTTCTTTTAATACTTGTTTGGTTACAAATTTATATATATATATTATAGGGGGAGCTTAGCCGGGCCCATGTGATGCCTTTGTTTTTATAAAGAATGACAGATATTAAATACTAATTAATATCCACTTTTGTTGAAGTAAGTTGCGTATATGTTAAACTGACACGTTAATAAAGTTTTTCTCTATTGAAGTTTAAGAAAAATTGTAATATTATTTGCATATTATCTAGACTTGATATTTGAAGCAGTTGAATAACAAACCATAATGAGTTCTTAATGAAATCCGGTCTTTATCATGTCAACTGAGAATTATGTTTTTTTTTTTTCCTTTTCTAAACTGCCTATAAAACATCAGGAACAGAACAAGTGTACTGATAGAAATAACACGAATTAAATCTTAATTTCAAATGATGAATCATGTGACAAAGTTCTAAATCCCAAAATATCAATCTTCTTCTTGATCGTAAGGATATCAACAATATATGCTTTAGGGAAAGTTATCTTTTTATTTTCTTAAATATTATTTCTTGTATATGATGCTAAATGTATCTTAAATGTTTCCTACATAATACATCGTCATCACAAGGAGATATTTACTTACTTCAATAGTCTCATTTGGGTATAGCTATGATGTTATTAACAAACTAGTGTCAAATGAGTACATGTACTTCCTTTTTATCTTTTCAAATAAATAGATTAAGAAAGAATATAATTAATTAATTAAACCATCGTTGTGGAGCTAACAATAAGAAACTGATATTCTCATGAAAAACATGAAGTTGGATAACTTATACTGGAATGAGTACGCGTAAATGAAAAATGACACTTGTTTTCAGCTTGAATTCTTTTATTCCAAATCTACAAAATAATAGTTTGAAACTGGATAAAATAATTAAAGAAGAATATATATTCTTCAACTAGTATAACCTTTTGTTCCTCTTGTGTTATTGGCAAGGTATCTAAGCTGTGAATAAAGCACTGTTACAGATTTCTTTAAGAACTGGAATAATATGAATGCATAATATATTGTTTCATAATTTTTTTTTCATGCACCAGTTTTAGGAAACTGATTGTTTTTCAATTGTTCAGGAAATTTAAACTTCTTAAGAATGCACAACAAGGGAGTTGGACACTTAATCTCATTGTGACTTGAGTGTCTCCAACTGCCAATTCAGGTGAGACACATGTGTTCATTTGAAACTCCAGACCAACCTAACACACTGTAGAAACTTATATATATATATATATATATATATAATTTTTTTATTTTGTTTTTTTTATGGATCCTAGTACTACAAATGGGCAGAGAGACATCTATGTTATAACCAAAAAATCTATTGGGATATTTCAATTCCGTCTATAATACCGTGATTATTTGATGTTAGAAACTGCTGTTAATTTTTTTTGATGTTTTGAACTCGAACATCTTCTTGATCTAAATTAGGGAAAAATGAGCTTCTATTATGTTCCTAAATCTTGACTATATTGCGATTGGACCCAAGTCCAATATTGAAATGAAAACGAGCGAAAAAAGTGATTAATTTTTTCATATAATTTGAATTGAATTAATCATGAATATTGAATACATAATACTCGTAACCTACTATTTATAGGCTCATAATAATTGAATTTATTGAAACTAATCAAAACAACTGCATATTCTCCACCTAAACTCAATATGCAATCCATGCGTTATTGAAATATATATATTAATTTGAAGACTGATTTAACCAAAAATTAAATATTAATACTTATCTAACCTTCATGATTGGTTATCATCTTGGAGACAGTCAGACGGGTCAACTTTTCATACGCGTTCAACTTATTTATTCTTTATGCTGTTGTAAATATTTATAGGTATGTATTTGAGTAAACAAGTTGCAGCAAACAAAAAAACTCGTTTTCTGAACCCGTAAACTCTAATTTGTTGGTGCAGGTTCTAGAAGATTCCAAACTGGTTCTAGAACACACATTAAATAGTCATAAAAATCCTGTTTCTTTCGTCGCATGGAGTCCAGATGATACAATGCTACTGACATGTGGCAATTCAGAAGTACTTAGACTTTGGGATGTAAAAACCGGTACATGTAAGCACACATTTGGTGACAACGGTTTTTTAGTCAGTTCATGCGCGTGGTTTCCGGATTCAACCCGACTCGTTTGCGGTAGCTCCGACCCGAAAAAGGGCATATGCATGTGGGATTGTGACGGAAACGAGATAAAAGCATGGAGAGGAGTAAGAATGCCTAAAATTTCAGATATCGCGGTTACACCCAACGGAGAGTATTTAATTAGTATCTTTTCGGATCGCGATATAAGGATATTGAATGTGGGTTTGAATACGGAGCGCGTTATATCTGAAGAGCATCCGATAACGTCTCTTTCTGTTTCGGGAGATGGTAAATATTTGATTGTTAGTTTGAATAGTCAAGAGATTCATATGTGGGATGTTGTTGAAGGTTTTTTGGAAAAACCGTTGATTTATAAGGGACATAAGCAACATAAGTATGTGATACGATCTTGTTTTGGTGGCGCGAATGGGATGTTTATTGCAAGTGGCAGTGAGAATTCACAGGTACCTTAAATATTTTTAAAAAATATATTGTTATTGAAATATGACAGTTTTTGTAACATGTATGAGTATGACACTAGTTTTTTGTTAAGAATCTAAAAAAAACATTGAAGAAAAAGCGTTCTGGGCTAATCTGACGTTTTAATAAAACGACATTTTTTAAAGTACTCTTCGATTATTAACTTTTTTTTAGTAAAATGCAATTTTTGTCGCTGAGATTTGCAAGAATTAACAGTTTCAATCCACCTTTAACAGAAACCATCCCTAACTTTCAAGTCTTAACATTTTTCATCCCTAAACCCTTAACAGAATACTGTTAAGACTTGAAACGGTTTCTGTTAAGGGTGGACTGAGACTGTGAAGCCTTGCAAACCTCAGGGACAAAAATTGTAGTTTACTCTTATTTTTTAATATTTATTATTTTTCTAGACACCTTTATTGGATGTTTTTTGTTGGATTCATCATTGCTCAACACAAGTAGATAAGTAAGGGGTGTTGTGTTTATTGTTACCTGAAGTCAAAGTTAATCATTTCTTAATGCTGACAGAATATGATTTTGACTATTTATGGTCAAACTAATCAGATATGGTTTACCAAGGAAGGAGTCGCTTGTAGGAAAATTGTTACTTATTACTGAGAAACACTAAATTAACCATGATCATTTGACTCTTATCCTAGTTTGGATCTTCAAGTTGCAAAATTCACTTTGAAGACACATAAAAATATAGTTAGTTACACAGATGGTCCCTATGTTTAGTCAAAGTAACAAGTTTAGGTAGTAAGGTTTAAAAAGTTACAAGTTTGGGGTTTGTGCCTTTAATTTTGTAACGAATCTGTATATTAAGATTGACTTCCGCTAACTTCTTTGTTAAAGTTTGTAACGCATTTGTGTATTAACTATTAAGGCTGACTTTCGCTAACTTCTTTGTTAATTACGTTGAACAGACCAAAATTCCCCAAACTTATTTTACAAAAATACTCGTTACCCGAACCATAGGGACCATCTATGTAATTATCTTTAAAACTATAACTAAAAACAAGATTTGGGTCAAACGAGTTGATAGTCAAACAAGGAACAAGGTGGTTATTTTATGCATAAACCTCTTGAAGCATTTTATTTAAAAGTTTTTGTTATTGTTGAAATGATATATGTTACTTGGTAGTAGTTGGTACACTAGATATTATAAAGAAAAAAATTTAACATTATGGACAAAAAGTGTTTTGGTCTATCAAAATACCCGTTTTGGATTGCTGACCATTTTACCCCTGCAGGTTTATATTTGGAACAGGCGTATTTCTGATCCAATCGAGGTGCTTTCTGGCCATTCAATGACCGTAAACTGTGTGAGCTGGAATCCCAAACGACACCAAATGCTAGCATCTGCCAGCGATGATCAAACGATTCGCATATGGGGCCCACAGTCAGAGAATGTGACAGAATTATAGTTAGTCAAAACATGGTTTTTATTTTATTTTTTATGTTTTCTGTTGATACACAGTATTTATGCATCCATATGTTTTTGATTTCATGCACTTTGAGTCTTATGTTTATAGTACAGTAGCTGTTTTTGCAATTGGTTGCTAGTTGGCTGCATCTTTTTGGTTGTTTTATAGATAATAAGCAGTTGTATAATTTTGTAGGGATGATATTTTCTAGTATGAGCAGTTTATGTGAATGCAAGATTAATTTCATAAATACTTATTTTGGTTTGTAAGATTTTTTTTATGTTGTTTTTACTAATATTTTTCAAATGTTTGTATTTAATGGAACAAAAAAAGCTAAAAAATGCAACTTCTTTGATGAAGTATTAGAGAAGAGGGGACTTTATAATAAATGTGTTTCAAATTCAGAAGTATACTTTATAACATGAATCCAACAAATCTCATAGAAGATGCATTCAAGGTATTGTTTTTATTAGAACGGCAAACACGGGTTCATCTTGTGAACCCTTCACTTCAAAGGTAGAGAACTAGAGGGGAGACACCTTACCATCTGTATGTTGTCTTGAAGACATTCGCTATGTATTTTGGTATATGCAAAGACTATATAGATAATCACAATCTATTAAGCTTGTTTAATATGAATATCGTCGACATTTATGATTTTATTTCTTTATCTAAATATATGTAACCAGTGGTACACCCGTCCCACTGTCCCACATTTATGAGAAAATTGTGTAATTTGTTGTTTTTACGACCAACTTGTTCATGTAAAGGTTATATGTATGTAAGGTATTCATTTATCATGGATTATTTTTAGTATTAAATGCTTTTGAAAACAACAATATGAAAGCGTACTTTTGAGAGTATTAGATGAAAAAATAAAGGGCAAATACCAAAAAAAAAAAACTATATTTTTAGTTTTTTCTTGTAAAAGACCCTTCACATTTTTTTGAATGCTAAAGTCACTACACAGTTTTTAAAATATAAATTCTTTCAATTAATTTGTAATTATACAAATTAAGAAACATTAAATTTAAAATTTAAATAGAGAAAGTGCGGTTTTCCTGTCTGAGATTGGCAAAACTTAGGGGCTGTTTGGCAACTTCTGAATGGGTAAGTGCTGAACCAGTAAGAAGTCTGAATCTTTAAGTGCTAAATCAGTAAGATGTCTGAATCAGTAAGAGATAATATAATGCTTAACCATTCAAAGGAAAATGTCTGACCAATTCAGATAAGAGGTATTAACCATTCAGACTCAGTATAATGCTTAATCATTTAGAGGCAAATGTCTTAATCGTTCAGACATCTGCTCACGAAACAAACAGTATGAATCATTAAGTGTTGAACCAGTAAGAGCTCTGAACCATTAAAAGCCTGTTAGGAGGTAAACAAACAGCCCCTTAAACAATTTTATTCCACCTTTAACAGTTTTCGTGTCTAACGTGTCAAGTCTTAACATTTTTCATCATTAAACCTTTAATAGAAGACAAATAAGACTTTAAACGTTAGGGACGAAAACTGTTAAGACCTGATAGTTAGGGACAAAAGCTGTTAAGACTTGAAAGGTCATGGATGACAAGTTTTAAGACTTGAAATGTTAGGGACGAAAATTGCTATGACTTGAAACATTAGAGACCGTTTCTGTTAACGGTGTACTGAAACTGTTAAGTATTGCAAACTTAATGGATAAAAAATGCAGTAACTTTTTTAAATATATAAGATAAATACTTAATTAGATAATAACAAATTTAAATGATTTACCAGTTCATATCTTTGTTTTGTGTGTTTGACAGAGGAATTCGATCTCTTCAATCTCGGGATACCACCTAAATAACTATATATGAAATAGGCCGGGAAGAAAGACTATGAGGTTGTGTTGGACGACATACGATTGATATAGCTTACTTTCCATTTTTCATAAAGACAACCCTAGATACCTTGCCATCCTTTTCTTCACGACCATCTCTTCTCTAATCAATCCAAAAATTAAGCCCTAAATTACTTCTATCTCATTCTCTCTTCATATCGTTAATTCGTTTCAAAATTAAGTTTGAATTCTATCAACACGCTGTCGCTTCTTATTCTTCTACTCACTCTTACTTTGCAATGGATGTCTCCCTTCATTTTCTAGGACATGAAGGAACGACAAATAAACCAGTATGTTTTCCAATTTTCTAGGACATGAAGGTAAGACTGTCTACATCTACCATCCTCAAACCCTACTTTTAAGTGAGATATACTGAGTACGATGAAGATGATGATGATGATGATGATGAAGTGTAACCCCATTTGTATACACACGATTCAATGAAGTAACCGCAAGTTACACAACAAAACGTAATTTCAGCAGTTATTTGGAGTTTATGACACTAAGATTAACGCAACATTTAGTCTAGGAGCCAAAAATTTTCTAGAAGTGATTAGAGTAGTTAAAAGTGATAGTTTCCCAACGGGAACTAATAATAATACTGT
Source organism: Stevia rebaudiana (assembly GCA_009936405.2). Taxonomy (NCBI): domain Eukaryota; kingdom Viridiplantae; phylum Streptophyta; class Magnoliopsida; order Asterales; family Asteraceae; genus Stevia; species Stevia rebaudiana. The sequence continues at coordinate 839,817 of WOUH02000002.1, forward strand.
CTAAAAGCATTTAGACAGTGTCGATTTCTTCAAATGATCTTGTCTCGAGCCGTATCAAAGGGCAATCCTGATCAGCCGGGTGATGTCAACTTATTTCATAAGTGGCGAGCAGCAAAAGAGTCTGCCCATTGAATCGAGTAACTTGGTTCAATCAAAACCTGCTAAAATCAATCTCTCAAAATGAAAAATGACTAGAAAGGGTATGAACAGACTGCTAACGTCATCTTCCATTACCGGTATGACCGAACCAGCTATGAAAACATTGCTAATTTAACTAATGTTTTGTGAAGTTGAATAAGAACATTTTTTCTCTCTTAATTTTGCATGGCTTATAGCGATGATTTGGTGCATGTCTTTGTGACACGAAATCCATCTCCAAAGAACACTTTGCCAAAAACATTCGTTAGTCATTTTTTATTAGTCAGAAATGAGTAGAAATTATTTTGGTAAGAAATGTGTAAAAATATTACGGCGAGAAAAATAGATAATGAAAATAAAAACGATGGTAAAAATTCAGTAGCATATCCATATCCAGGAATTTTTGTCAATGAGTATAAATATGAATATGAGACTATGGGTTAGAACAAGTCAAGTCAAGGTCGGACTAAGTATTACATTATATTATAGCAAAAAATCAAACTCCTAAAATTATGACGCTGACTTTAGATATATCGTGAATTGGTTTTTTTCTCACATTTGTGTCTACGTTTAAAATCTTAAGTAAAACAATTAATAAGCATGCTTCTTTATATGTTCGGGTGAGGTTATCCTAGGAAGGAGGCTTAGGGTAAGGAGGGTAAGGAGGCATCCCATCTATTAGATCTTAAGATCAAGGGCCAGGATTAACGCGGTGGCATTTTTGTAATTATTCGGAATCGTATAACACAATGAA
>WOUH02000002.1:879034-891852 GCA_009936405.2 Stevia rebaudiana
TAGGTGACGGCGGTTTTTCAGATGGTCAATGGCCGGAAAGTGGCCGGTCAACTGCCGAAAAATGGCCAGTTGTTATATAACATCACTCTTTTAATTATTAGGATTGGGACACTCTAGGAATTATAAATTTTAAAGTTACAAACTCGCCTTTCTTACTGACATTTTGGCTTTAAATCAGGTTCACTAAACCATTTTAAGTTCAAACATCTTGTGTATAACTTAGAAACTTTCACATAATTTATGTCATAAAATTAAGCTTTATTTTGATTATTATATTGATATACTTTTCTAAGAACAAAGAATGACTTCTTTCTAAATGTTGATGCGCTATTGATTGTAATGATACATTGATACTTTTAAACTAGTTATGAGTCATGACATTGTGACCAAAATATTTATAGTGATGCATCTTAGCTCCTTACAACAGTGTGTCTAGCTTATAAAAGTGTGTCAAAGTTTCTGGAGCTTGACACATGAGCAAATTATGCCATAAAAAATATATGTTTAAATTCTTACAAATGTGTATCTAAAACAACCTTATATTGAACGATGTATCTACCCTCGTCATAAACACTATGTATCTACCCTCATCATAAACACACATATGTCAAGTACTTGATTCTGAACAATGTATATACACTCGTCATAAACACACATGTGTCATGTACTTGATTATTCACACACTTAAAAAAAATTATTGGATTATGATAACCTCAATGTTCACTTATTTACCAGGAACACTCTCAACCGAGATTATGTTAAATAACACTCCCCACCTTTCAATTTATTTCGTTGACATTTCTAACTAAGGAATAAGTTGCTGCAAAACTAAAAGATTAGCTCATTACAGTTAGTTCGAGAGTGACAGTGAAAAATAAGTTAAAAGTGGGGAGCGTTAATAAACAATTTATCAGTTGGGACTTGGGAGTATTCGCGACCAATAAGTAAAAGCTGATGTTATTATAATTCAATAACTCTTAAAACCAGTTAGTATAGAAACTTACATCTCAATCCCTCCAAACACACATCAATTAGCAAGGAGCTAAAATGATGATGAAACATTCGGCTTAATCAAGTGTTTGTAATTCTGATTTGTTCTTCATTAGATGTAACTCTGATTTGTTCTTTATTATCGGAGAGGTTGATACCTTTTTTGGCCCTCTACAAACACTAACATGTTGGTTAGTAACTTATTATTATTCTCTCTTGCAACATTCTCTTTGTCAAATCACATTTCTATACTATTATTTAATGAATCTGCAAAAGATCTCTAACCAAGAAACAAGAATATCGCCCAATTGACTAACATGTTGCCAACGATTGAATAGATTCAAATATAAAAAAGCCCATTTTACATTATTTAGCCTTTGACTATCTCAAAAGTCAAAACAATAAAATCGTACGCGTGGGGCATGACTTCGTTCCCTTGTGACCCAATTTTGGGTTCAAAAGTCAAAATCATTGACTTCAATTTCACCCCCATCAGCCCATTAACAACGACCCTCTCAATTCACGAGTCTCTCATTTCGGAAGATTATTCAGCCGCCGTCTCTTTATTTGGTCTCCGGAGACTCAATCAATTTGCCCCCAAATCATAAATGCAAGTCATGATCTTTCTATGAACATTTCAACCCATCGTGATTTGCAAGCAACCCCAATTAAATTGAAAACTTTATTTTGAATATATATTGGTTTAAACTTAAATTGTGGATTTGTATTCAAGGGAGGTGTTATTTGATGTGGGATTTTTAGAAATCGTTCAACTATTTCTGGTTTTGAAACACTAATATTTTCAATCATTTGAAAACCCAGTCTTTCAAGTTGCAACCTTTGAAATTGGGGGTTTAAATCTTATTTTCTTATGAAAAAATCTACCAATCGCGATCCAATTTAATCGATTGTGTTGAATTTGAATGTGTTTTGTCTCCAATAATTCAGTTGTATTTAATCGATTGTGGGGTTTCATCTGATTCATCAATTCTGAATAATCACGTTTGTTTTTTGCTGTGAAATCTTTGGTTCTTTTGATCTTCAAAATGGGGGGTTTAGTGATTCGAGACGAAGGAGGAATCGCGCAAAGTTTATGGAAGAAATCAACAAACGAATCGATATTTGCGATTTATACTCCGTACATATTATCATTAGCATCTGGAAAATTGGATTCTAATTCTTTCCTTCATTGCATCTTTCAAGATCTTCGATTTCTTCAAGCTTCTGCTGAGGCGTAAGTTAGCTGTTAAATCATACGTATAATTTTATACTACAACCCGTATGACATGATAGCCGTCTGTTTATTAATCTTATCGTTGATCTTGAAGATCTTCATGTGTGTGTCAATCTAATTGCTTCAAAATCTATGAATTATAGATTTGAGATGGCTGAAGAATTTTCAGATGATGATGATGACAAAACTGTAATTAGAAAGATCAGAAAACGGGTTTTAAAGAAGATGACAATGTTTCGATCAATCGTTCAAGTAGGATCTTAAATTCCCATTTCAAATTACAAAAACATGATTATGCATTTATGCTGCTGTACTAATTTGCATCTAATTTAACTTTTTAATCAAAATTGTAATTTTGAATATTAAAATTAGTACTTAATCATACAGGAATGGGGATTTGAACTTCCAGCAGGAAACGTTTCCGATCGCGCTATGATCAAATACACAGATTTCTTGTTGGCAACTGCATCGGGAAAATCGGTTAGAGAAAAATTTCCCGGGAAATTCGCGACCCCGTTTGAAAAAACAAAACTTTCTGCATATGCACTTGCTGCAATGGCACCTTCAATGAGGATTCAATCATTTTTAAGTAAGGAGATACAAGCGGTTCTTGAACCTGATGAAAACATTCATCTTTACAAAAAGTGGATTGATAGTCTTGCATCTAAAAAATTTGAGGTTTGTTTGATTATAATATGGTGTTTAATTACAATTGTTGATTAAAGGTAGTCTAACGGGTGGGTCAGAATGGGTTGGGTAACAGGTCGAAACGGGTTCAAGTTGAAACACTCCATTTTCTAGCATGGGTCGGAATGGGTCGATCCCTTAACACTTTTTGTCTTTGTATGTATAACCATGATTATAGGAAGTATATTGTTATAACAATAATATAAATATTTGAAAAAAAAAAGAAATTAGGGAATTGTATGAATTTAAAATAGACGTTGTTTATATTTATGAGTAAAATTAGGCTTTTCTTTATTTTTATAATATGAATTATAGCGGAGATGATCAAATAAAAAAACAGTTTTGCCTAAAAACCTAGAAACACCTATTATTTGTACTAAATTTGTGTTTTTTTGTGATGTTTTTTTTTATGTTATTTGAAAATATTGTCAAATGGTTTTTTTTTCTTTTCAAATCCAGTACAAAAAGATACTTGTTTTTAGGAAAAAATGTGTTTTAGTGGATCCTCCCTCTATATTATATATATATATATATCTTATTATATATAAGATTTAGTGATTCGATTGATGATGAAAATGAGAATTCTTGCTTCGGTTCATCTTAACAAAAGAAAAAAAAATTATTGATCAAATTTAATTGAGTCTGACTCATAGTGATCACTTATCAAAGAATGACTCTGGTTATCAAAAGATTGAAACGTATTCGAGCCATTTGACTTTTAGCTTATTTTTATTTGACCCGTTTGAGATTGAAAACAACCCAACTCAATCCATTTATAAAGTAAATTGATTGAAATCGACACCTCTAATTCCTCTATCGTTAATCAATCAAGAAAACACGTATCTTATGTTATATTTCTTCTAATTTTAGGATTCTGCATCCCAAATTGAAGAACTTTTAGATAAGTTGACCGTATCTTTGATCAGTGAAGAACTTCAATTTGTAGAAACAATTTATCACAAAGCAATGAAGCTTCAAGTTGATTTCTTTTGGGCTCAACCAATTATCCAAAAAACTGTTGTTCCTTTATATCAACCTCATGGAAACGATGAACATAATGTTTTGATTTGTAGTGGTTTTGATATGACATGTAGCGCGGTTGATTCAGGCGCGCTTCTTGCTGACGTGGCAATTTTCAAATCATCACAAAGTGTTAAATCAAACGGATATGAATCCGGTGGTGATGGAACTTGTTTGGATAATCTTCGGGATATTTGGAGTGGTCTTCATGGTCAATATGTTGAAGAATATGAAAAATGTATTGACAACATCATGCTTAACGAAAAAGGTATTTGTTTTTTTAATATAATAATTTAATTGTAAAGATTGGTATTTTTAATTTTTAACAAGAATGTCTGTTTTGGTCATTTTTATTTGTTAGCTTCTTAAATAATATATTTATTGACCCATAATTATGAATAGTGATTTTTGCCTCTTTACAATTTGACCACCATAGTTTTTACTTTTTACAGTATACCCCCTCAAGTTTCTTTAAACCTACAATAACGACCTCTAAGTTTGACGATTGTTTTTATTTCCCATGTGAATTATCAAGATTAACATGTGAAAATATCAAGATTAACACTTTTAATATTTGCAACATATTTTTACTTTAATAATTGTTGTTTAGTAATATTATGAAATTTTATTTTATTTTTTATCGCGCAGTTACGACTTTCAACTTTGAAAGCGTGTGTGAAGCAGTCGGGCAGTTATCGGATCTTGAAAAGGCGGCAAATTCACGAGTAGATAACTCTGGTGTATTGAAAGGATTGCATATGGATGACATCAAATGGGCTGCTGAACATTTAGTTTTTCAAGATGGTTGTTTACAATTTTTTAAAGAAATTGAAAAACATGAAAATGTTTCAATTGAGGCTCATATACTTTCATATTGTTGGTCTGGTGATCTTATTAGATCTGCATTTAACTCAGGTGTGTGTTTTCTTTTTATATTTTATTATGAAAGGAGTTTTATTATGATTTTGACTTCTTTGGCTAAAAACTATTTGGTTTATGTTATGTTTAATTCCCCACAGATCAGATGGTTGAATTAAAAAAAATATATGTGAAATAATAAAATGGGTGGAGTTAGTTAAAAGTCTACCAAATTATATTTAAATTTCAGTAATTTTAAGAATTTAGCTAAAAATGAAAGGGATCAAGTGGGTTTAAACCTTAAAAGTGTTAATTCCCCATAGATAACCCACAACACTTTTTGGTTCATTTTAATTTTTTTTACGAATGTCTTAATTATGGTTACAAAAACAAGATTCTTGAAACAATAAAATCTTGATTTTCAAAAAAAAAAAAATGCTAGTTAATGTTTACAACTTGCACTCCAAGTTTGCTTATTAAATGTTTTATTCGATCCTTAAAAAAAATAAAACACAACTCAAATCGACCCATTTAGAATTAGATGTGTCAAAATGTCCACATATATTAAATAGTGTAAGTATACTTTTGTAAGCATATTTAATATGATATTTGCTTATAAAAAAAAATGTTAAAAAAACATTACCAGCCATATTTTACCATTTTTTATTCCATGACACATGCATACACTTTTTAAGTTTTTATTAATAATTGATTTTTTTTTTTAAATTAAACAGGAGATTCAAGATTTCCAAAGGTTCATTCAAACGAGTTACTATTCTCCGAATCAATATCAACTGGTGAAATCTTGAAAAAAGTTCAATCTCCCATTGAAAAGCTTCAAACTTTCAACCAAATCTGCAACAACTCCAACAAAAATGTCTCAAAATTATCAGTTTACATCGGTGGTTCAGTTGAAGATTTGCTTTGTCTTTTGAAAGCAGATATCGGAATCGTTATTTCTCCAAGTGCTAATATTAAAAAACTTGGAGGTTTGTTTGGTTTTTCGTTTGTGCCATTATTTTCTGGATTAGTGAAAAAACAAAGAGAATTAATTGATGGTGGTTCTCCTTGTTGGAAGGGTATTTCTGGTACTCTTTACACAGTTTCTAGTTGGGCTGAGATTCATGCTTTTATTTTGGGTGTATAAATAAGATTCCTTAAATAAAAACTAAAATAAATTAAAATAAGCAAATTGGATTTTAATAATCCGGATAATATTATCCATTGCAAAATAATAATCCACACTGTTAATTTGACCGATAACACTCCCAACTTTCAGTTTATTGCCATGGAGAATTTAGTATCATAATCATCAAAGATTAGTACTTGATTTCTACTCGGTTTCGCTCATAATGATGATTATGAACAAATTAAGAAATCAAATCGAGTGGAAATCAAGTGTAAATCTGTGATGATTATGCTTTGGATTTTCACTAACAGCTAAAGTGAAAGTTCGTGGTGTCATTGGTCAAATTGTCAGTATGGATTATTATCGGCTAATGAGTCATAATTTGGATTATTAAAATCCAGTTTGCCTATAAAATAAACAAAATAATTACATATAAAGAAAGAAGTGTATACTTTTTTAATTAAGAGTAACATTGAGTGGTAATTTTTAGGGTTTATAGCCAGATTATTAGTAATGGCTAGGCTTGAGCGTTGAATGTTTTAAGTGGGCCCGCCGCCCTCGTTGTACTCTTGGGTTAGTTTTTACGGTTATGTTTGATTTTGGGTTTGAATAATTTTAACAGTTGCGGGGTGAATTTTGAATAATTTTTAGATTGAGATTGGATTTGTAAGTTGTTTCTTGGATTGTATAAATATTGTTATATGCAATGTGCAAAGGATCCATTTTTATTAATATGTTTGTTGTTTTACCCTTTTACATATTAATTTCATGTATGTTCATCTTTATCATTTTTGGTATACTTTTTTCTTTTACACCTTTTGATGACTACTTAAATTAACTTTAATTCTTTTATTTAATATAATTTTACTAATTAATTTAAGTATATGGTTTTTTTATAAATTCAAATACATCAAACTAAAGGGTGTGAATGTTGACTTAAACTAGTTTTTGCCAGCATATAAAATGTAAATGTTGACTTTCAAACTTGTTTTTGATCAAGATTAAAGTAACCACAACACCAATATACAAGAAAATTGAAACATTGAACAATCCAACCAAAATTACACAAAATTCTCAAAAACCTGAATTCATTTAATAGTAAATTCCATAATTACAATATCATAGAACTCAATTCATCAGTAACATTTGCATTGTGTATGCATAATAATATTCTTGCACCAAAAACCATATGCTTGCTTATACAAAACGGGTCATACCCAAAACCCAGGTGTGATGAAAAATGTAGGATTTATACGATCCCGCAAAATAAAACGCGTTGATCAAACCATTAATTCCTTTCTTACCCTTTAACCAACAAGAACTTGGTTTTATATTTGTTTTTAAACTGAATCGGTTCTGTCTCTCATTGTTTTCTTGAAATCTTGATACTGAGATGTGATCAAATCAAAATGTTAGTTGGTTCCCAAATGATATAATTAAATTTTTTTATTTTTTATCTTTAACGGGTCAAACAGGTAAAAATTATTGATGTTAATAAGTAGACAAGTCAAACGGGTTGGAAGTTTCTTAAACTGTATTTTATCATAATAAATTGCTTATTTTTAAAATACTATAAGCTTACTAAATGAAAAAAATATTGGGAAAAAGTTTTTGCCAAACTGGACCCGTTTGACCCAAACAAATAACCGTTTTGACCAATATCCAACCCGTTTGACCGGCCCATTTTTCAACCTCTAACTGTAACATAAATGGTTACTGACCAATCTCATTGAAAATCAGAATTTTTCATGATCCGAAGCCTTTTGACAGAGAAAAGAAACATCCTGAAAATGGATTAAAAGTCAAAATTGGTCAAATAAATCTATTTGCGGGTCAAAGTTTGAAGAAATGGAATTTAAGAAATCATACTTCCATGGAACATCTCCAACAAGCATACAATCTCCATCTTTATCTTCATAAGTGAGCACGAATTCCGAAGTTCCATCTAATAATCTTGAAGGTTTAATTGACTCTGTGTTTGACCCTAAACACGAATTAATAAAAAAAATATTATAAATTAATAAAGCAAATTAAAGTTTGAAAATTAAAATTTGTTATGGGGTTAAGTCAAGATTCAAAATTAAGCAAACCCCAAATCAATTTAAACAGATGGTCCCTGTGATTTGCGAAAAGTAACAAGTTTAGGTATATTAAGGTACTGTGCTTTCAATATTGTAACGTATTATTAAAACTAACTTCTGATATCATTTTTGTCAAATATAGGTTGAAATGACTAATTTTTATGTTAAAAACAAAACAAAAGTTAACCTTAATACCTAAACTCGTTACCAAATTGAAAGCACAACACCAGAACTTGCAATTTCAATTCCTTAGTACCCAAACCTGTTACTTTCCGCAAACTATAGGGACCATAGATGTAATTAACTAATAAATAATAAAGCTTGTAAGGTGTAAAACTGAAACTTAAAAGATTAACTTACATCTATTGAAGAACATTTCTTGTAATGTTTGAGCCAACATCTCATATGATGAGTGAGCATTGAGATCAACTTTTCTTCCAATTAGAGTTCCATCCATGTTGACTTTTATTGACCGATATTTGTTATTGCAAATCACATTTCTTTCATCAGAATAATCCTTGATTCCAATCATTCGATTCGTACTTTTGTTTTGTTCAGATTTTGAGGTAAAGTTTTCGGTTGATGAATTGATTTGATTAGTCAAACTAGTAATCCTGTGAGCTTTACTTACAGGAGGCCATCCAACAACACTTTAATCACACAAATTTAAAATACTTTAATTAGTTTCACAAAATATTAAAATAAACTCAAAGTTGGTGATCAAATAACAGATCAATTGCAGACATATAAAGGTTCAATCTTTTTTTACTATGAAGATTGTATGAAATTTCAATTTAGAATTATGAATTTTTCAAGATTAATGGACAATAAAGGAGTGTTTGGATGTGTGTTTTTTTCTTTGATTTTCAGTGTGAACAAAATAAAAAATAAAAAAAAATTTCTGTTATTGACAAAGTTAATCACAATTGATATAAGCACTCTAATTAAGTATTTGTGGATAACTGGATATCACAACCACATAACAAATTCAAGCATCAATATCCAAAAATCAATAAATAATTAATCAACCAAAAAAACTAACGTCAAAAATAAAATAAAATAAAATATTAAGAACTGTGTATGCTAGAAACTAAATTATTTTTTTATGTAAATTCTAATAAAAAAATATTAAAAAAATAAAAAATAGTGAAAAATTGTATACCTGGTACCATTAGGAGGAGAAACAGAATCATTAGCAGTTCTTTTGACACCAGAAATCAATGAATTTGAGATATTAACAGACGAAGATGAAGAAGAACAAGAATTAGGTTTAGAAACAAAAGAAGTTGGGAAATCTTTTGCAGTCAAGATTCTAGCATGTTGACTCCGACCACCAGTCGCCACCGTCGTTGACTTCAAACCACCACCACCACCACAGATACTCAACCCAAGTCCCAATTCCAGATGATCTAAATTTTCATCACTAACAGGGTAAGATGAATTAATTTCAGCAGACATAACCATGGTTTTGTTCTTATCATCTTTTGACCCGGTGGTTGACCCGCCGGATGGCACTCCGCCACCAGCATCACCGGCCGGAATATGATCTAAAAAGCCAAGGGTAACATCCATTTTTGAAAAAAGATTGAATTTTTACGAAGAAAGGTTGAATCTTTGTTGGGGAGAAAGAGAGAAAACAGGGGATTTGAGTTTGGTGTTAAAGAAAACAATAACATATGATGGTAGTGGTGGTGACTGGTTGTGGTGGTGGTGGAAGGTGGGACCCACATGTCGGCTTTTTGGTTCTCAAATTCATCATCGATTTCTGCTAAGTTTGTCCCCACACCAACATTTTTCTCTGTTTCAATTTGCATCAATAAAAAGAATTTTTGGAGTACCATGATTATGTCTGGTTCTATGTTTAAAAAAAAGTACAACTGTTTCTGCACACAAAATATAACACGTTACGAGTTACGGCATAATTTTTTTTTCTTTTTTCTTTTTTAATTCGTAGAAGAAACTTATCATCAAAGAAAACTAAGGGCATACGGTACGGGAAGAAGTGAGGAAACCACGGGGCCGGACAGGAACACCACCCTCTGGGTTCGGGAAGGCGTGGAGCGGGGATTTGTCACCGAGCTTCACCGATTGTTGGTGAAAAGAAAATTGGGGAAAATTGGGATGTGAGAAGAAGTGAGGGAAAGGTGGGACGACATCATGCAAAATGAAAAAAGTGGGGAAACCCAAGAAAAACTGATATGGTGCTGACGTGGAAGCGTAGAAAAGTGGGAATGGTGGGACGACTACGTGTGGTCTAATAGGATCTTAAACACACCAAAATAATCACCCAAGTAACACAAATACGCTAAAACACACCTTAGAAAAAACTACTCTAGATGGCATCATGGAGACCTGCTATCTGATTACGTTAGAGAAAACATGAATTCTGACGGGCGGAAACTTTGCCTAGTAGTACTTGGCCCTTCACCTTTACGAGACTAGAACCTTATTTTCCGATGTTTAATGGCCCGAACATTTTGAATGCTCCCAGGCTGACTATCCTCTTGAATCTTGGAATTTTCCTCGTTAAATTTTTTGAATTTTCTCTTTCGACTAAAACCTAATCCGTATCTCAAAACCTTTCCTCGTTCTCCCTTATTTCTGTTAAAGTTGTTTTCCTAAAAGTAAAAGGTTCAAATTTTTGTTATTTAAATTTTTTTTGAAGGTTTTGTGGAATGTGTAATTATTTAATTTTTACCTCTGGGTTAAAATGTTGTTAGGGCTTGAAATTACATATTTAACTCACTTTAAGAAAAAAAAATAATTACATTTAAATAAGAAAATAATTTTTAGATTTATGCATTTCAAAACACTCCTATTATAGGTTGAATATTAATTCGACATGTGATATAATTTAGCATAAATCATTGCTTTTTTTTATTTTAATTAAATAATACATTTTATATCTTTATCATTATAATTTATTTATCTTCCACTTATCACTCTTAAAAATAATTAGAGAGAAATAGAAACTTCTCAAACTTCTGATATATAGAAATGAAAAATAACAATTTCTTTTACATACACCCAGAAGCACTTTACTTTCTAAATTATACAAATAACTCACAAATGTATGAGGAGTGGGCCAAATTTCATAGTACTAAAGATAAAAGACACTTAATGTATAGATTGAACAGTAACATACAAATATATTTTAAAAGTAGTTATTTTTTTAACTTTTCATGATGAGTAGATAACCTTTTTCAAACATGATTTTATTTATTATCTGTATATTTCTTTTTTGTCATGAGTTTTGAATTCATAACCTTTGGTTATGAAACTCAAACAGTTTACCACTAGACCACAACCCCTTGCTCCTTATGAGCTAATATAATTTATGTTTACATTTTTAAGTAATCTATAAGTAATCAATATAATTTCAACACCATATTATTCTAAGCATGCAAAGTAGAGGGTGATTGGTGTATGTCTCATAGAGGCATAATTTTTTTTAATTTAAATGTGGAAGTCATCCTTTAAACTTTTAATCCTTGTTAAAAAGTCATATGGCTTATTTTCCCTTCAAAGTAAAACAAGGGTAAGAAAAACTAAAGTCGCCAAAACTGAAAAGGATTCAAACACTACATCGTATATGTGTTTTGGCTATTTGGTCGATTTGAAAATCACCATGCTTATTTTTTTAACATCAATCAACCGACAAATATAGATGATGCATTTTCGTCTATCCGTACAACCAACTACCCAGTGCAGTCTTTGAAATTCAATGTAAACTGCATTGTATGTGCGAGTACTTAAAAATGGGTCTGTATATATATATACAAAACACTGATCGACAAATATTGTAATAACAATAAAAAAAAATTATAGTAAAATAATATATCTTACACAAATAAAACAACTTTTTTGCTCCAAAATCTTTAAATATTAGTCAAATACCTATTAAAATGATCTTTTTTGACACTGCTTCCCCCCTCCCTCACTTCTCATGTCGAATCGCATCAGCATATATATCAATCGTTTATATTTGTAACATTTTATAATTAAATATCGACTTGTGCGATACACTGTAAAACGAGTTTAAAAACTTTTAGGCACCCTCTAAAACATGTGCCTTGTGCAATCACATGTCCTGTACTCCTTCAAATACAACTCTACAACGACGTACCATGACACAATAGAATTTATCTGACCTTTTACAATCATATACCAAATAAATTGAGAAAAAAAGTTAAGTGAAAAGGTGCTATGCCAACTTCACTTGTGGGAGGTATTATGCAAAAGAAGAATAGTTAGGCGTAAGTCGCCTCAAGGGTGATAGTAACATTTCTTGAATCTAAAAAAAAACAATTAAGTTTGGTGAATACAAATATTTCGTGGAGGAAGAGAAAATGACGATGAAATGAGAAAAGAATTACAATAAAAGAATCCAAACGACAAACCGACAAGATGTAGGGTCCAGTAAAGTCTCCTCAGGGCTCTATGTTAAAAATGAATACGTACAAAAACTTAGAAAATATATCTATTTACAAAAGATAAAGATGAGTTGTATAAACTAATAACAAAAAATGTGTATTACATGAAACTTAACTTTAAGATTTAATAAACAAAATTTAAATCTCGATCTATCTTTTTTTTTTAATTTGGGTTCACATTGTAATAAATTCATACTTATGAGTTGTTTCTTAGCGTCTTAGGGAGCACGGAGTCGTAGATCGGGTAAGGGATCGGCAAGTGTTGCCGAGCGGCAACACCGCCGCCACCACCTTCGGGTTCGGCAACATTCGTGGATTCGGCGACCATTTGCCGATTCGGCATCTCATTTTCGAACGTTGGGCCGTCCAATTTCGAACGTTGGGGC
>WOUH02000002.1:897049-911997 GCA_009936405.2 Stevia rebaudiana
TTTGGTACTTTTTATAGATAAAGGATGAAACCTGAAGTATCCTTTAAACGTAAAGGATGAGATCTGTAATTTACTCAAATATATATCTTCTGCAAATCGTCACATATTTGAGGGGCTTTAGTGTAAAATCACACCCATCACTGCATCACCCACTTCATCGGTATCGTACTACTACATGAAACGCACTGAGTCTTTTTCTCGATCAAGGTCGCTGCAATCGGTAATGCAATACGCGAAAATTGATGTTTAATTTCAAAGATGCATGCTGTTTTATTTGTTTTTCACTGATAGTTTGATATGTTTTGCAACTTTTCCGTTTAATCGTAGTTATACGTGCGATAATCGCTATTTTCTGTGTGTTGTTTGTGGCTTTACTCATTTCTAAGAATTGTAGGGTTAGTGTCTTTGACGCTGCTCAATCGCAGCTCGTTTTCATGTCATCCGAGCTACTGGTTTGATATTTTGAGCAATTTGGGGTTTTGGTTCCTCAAATTAGGTTAATTCGTTAGTAAAAACATAAGATTATGAATTAAGAAAATCAGGAAAAGATTCGTTTTGATGGAACGTGTTTTTCATATCTAGAGATCTCAAAGTAGCTTTCATGTCTAAAAATCTGTAATGCATACAAAGGTTTTAGAAATTGTGTATCACACTATGTCCATTAAATTAATGCATATGTTAAATGCATGTTATCTGATTTGTTTCAGCTTTATGTTACTCACTTTAAAAGTTAAAACATTGATTACACAAACTTGATTACTGAAAATAATGTTTATAAAGGATTAGATTTGTTGACTCTGTAATAGAAGATACTGAAACTATACTTTTAACTTTTATTTTACTGTAAACTGAGTCTTACACAGAAGATGTTTTGCATGCTTGCTAAAGTACTTGTCAAATTTATAACTTATAATTATGTTTTTTTAATTATTTTTTCAGGTTTATGGTTTTCAACTTAAAACTCAGGGGACTTACATAGCAAGTTGATTGTTACAAAGTGTTTCCTGATTCGATACCTATTCAAACAAGGGATCTTTGAATAGAGGTAATCTTTATGTTAATTACATTAATGATATGTTGTTTAAATGTTTAGTTCATTTAACTAGAAATCTATAGAAATATGCTACACTAGTCAACGTTAAGATATTAAATTGATGGTTCATAACAGTAACTGTAAGTATGTAACCGTCAATCAAATAATCCCATCCGCTGTTTTATTATTTGCATGTGATTATTATAAGTTTTTGATAATGGTCCGTTACAAGTATATATATATTTTGCAGGTGTACATGTAATTAAATAATCTAAATCTGTTGTAGGAAACCTGCAAATTTGGTAATGGCTCCCAATCCAAGAGTTGCAAATGCCTTTCGGGCGATGAAAGAAATTGGAATTCCTGAAGAGAAAACAAAGCCAGTGTTAAAAAATCTTTTAAAACTGTATGAAAAAAACTGGCAACTTATTGAAGAAGAAAATTATAGAGCGCTCGCAGATGCTATTTTTGACAGTGAGGAGGCAGAGGTATGTTAAACTTTTTATTTTTTACATCACCATTTATTATTATTATTATTATTATTATTATTATTATTTTTATTTTTAATTTTTATTTGTCATGTTTCTCGATTATCTTCATATCCCTATCTGGTATTATATTTCAGGCAGCAGAAAAGAAGAAAAAACATGATAATGCTGAAGCTGAAGTAAGTAAATATCACACATTACTGAACCGAGTTTGATGTTGTTGTGTTTGTATTTTGTAGTGGAGGTGGGAAAGTTGGCAGGTCTGGTAATATATGAACGGTTTGGGTTGGGTTGACCCGCAAGCATTCTTTCTTTATCATTTTTTGGAATTCTGGTAAATAACTAAATGTGTTAATCATGTCTAAGATTACAATATTATTACTATAATATTCTATATCTTCAATTAAAAACAGTTAAGTGGGTATAATGCTGCTAAAACAGACTTTTATATGACTTTTATATTAGAACCGTTGTCTTTTTTTTTATTTTTTTATTTTTAACTGGCCGATTTTAAATAAAAACAACCCAAATCGACCTATTATTTAATAAAAGGGTTGAAATTGCTACATTTAGTTTGTAAAATGTGTATTAACAATGTTTTTTTTTTCCTTTCTTTTGTCATCTTCAGGCAGCAGAACAGAAAAAGAAACTCGAGCAAGCTGAAGTAAGTAATATCTTTTACTTAGTAGAACAATATTTTTGGCACATTTTGAAATTTCTTCTAATGTTTTTTTTTTCCACTGCTTTTAACTGTCAGCTAATGAAAGTTATTGAAGAAGAAACACAAATACCCGAAGAACCAGAACGCCCGTTAAAGCGGCTACGGTTACGCCACCAAGATGGACCATCTGGCACCGGCTCGAGCCCTAATTCACATACAACACCTCTGAAAAAACCAAAACTTGAAATTGATAATATTCCATATGCAATACCCAAGTCTCAATCACGGGCCATAACTGCACCCGTGGAGCCCGTTTTACCCCAACCACAAGGTAGAAACAAGGGTAAACAATCCGTTTTAGCTGACACTCAACCGGACCCCACAAATGAAGCTGTGTCTGACAAAGGGAAAAGACCGATTACTCCTCAAACGGGTCATCGAGAGTTGAGGTCAATTTCTGGTAGGTCATCTCACGGGGTGCGGTTTAAAGAGCCAAAACCTAAAGAAATCACTCGTTCATTAATAAAACCTAAAGACGAACCCGTTACAGATGACACATTACCTCTTTCGGTTCCTCGTTCAACTATTACACCAGGTGGTTCTTTTTTTCTTTGGCAAATTGGATTTTAATAATTCAGTTTATAAATTATTTTTGGCCGATAAATGATAATGTCATCGTTCAAATTATTAAAAAAAAAATGCCTTTTGCGTTTTGATAACTTGTTAGTGTGAGGTTAGAGGTGGCAAAATGGGCGGGTTGGGTTACGGGTCAAAACTGGTTTGGGTCAAAATGGGTACTACTATTTGTTATGAGTAACATATCGTTGAGCATGATATCACGCGTTTTTGGTACTTATGTAGCTTTTGTTTTATTGAAAACTTAACAGAATCATTGATCAATGGAGATTCTTCAACTGAAAACAATTTGTCTAAAGAAGCTAACAAAGATTCAAATAGCAGTGTTCCAGATTCATCAAATGAAAGAAATGGACATCAACTTGCAACAATTCCAGATAAATCAATTACAGAACTAGATATTGCATCTTCTTCCTCAGGGGAAATCAAGATTTCTTTAACCTGCAACTCTATAAAAAACCCTAATTTATCAGTTACCAATGTGGATGCTTTATTAAAAAAAATGGAAGATACATGCGTTAAATCATACAAAATCCTCAATCCAAACTTTTCCATGAAGAAACTTATGAAGGATATATGCGAGTCCCTTTTGGAACCCGAACCCGAGTCCACACCATCGGTTGAGCCATTAGCAAAAGGTGCACCCAATGTTAGCACTAATGGCTCGGTTAACCATCACGTTGACCAAAATGGTTTTCAAGATCCCGAGCCACAAAGTTCGGTGGTTGTGCCCAATAATCAATTAACTGCTGATGACATCAACTCTCTTCATGATATAAATGACATAACTAAAGGACAAGAATCAGTTATAATCTCATTGGTCAATGAAGTCAACACCGAATGTCCTCCTGCATTCCATTACATTCCCGAAAACGCAGTTTTCCAAAACGCGCATGTTAACTTTTCGCTCGCTCAAATTGGTGACGAGAATTGTTGTACCGCTTGTTTTGGTGATTGTCTGACATCAGCAAGTGCTTGTGCTTGCGCGCTGTATTCTGGAGGTGAATTTGCGTATACAAAAGATGGTCTTGTTAAAGAAGAGCTTATAGATGAGTGTATTGAAATGAAACGGGACCCGCAACAGCATTGTTTGTCTTATTGTAAAGAATGTCCTCTAGAAAGATCAAAGAATGAGGTGATTGTTGACTCATGCAAAGGTCATTCAGTTAGAAGTTTTATTAAAGAATGTTGCTTGAAATGCGGGTGTAATAAACAATGTGGCAATCGCGTAGTGCAACGTGGTATTCAACGCAAATTGCAGGTAAATGATTTTTTCAAGATTAAAATTATATATTTTACTTCTTTAATTTGTGGCTAGGGGTGGCAAATTAGGTGGGTCAGATAACGAGTTAAAACAATTATGTCTTTAAATGGGCGGGTTGGGTTGACCCGAAACACTTTTTGTCAATTGTTTTTTACTCCATTAGTTTCAAATAGTTGCCCAAAAACTAAAAGATAACTTAAGATATGTAAATTAAATATTTAAAGCAGTGTTTAACTTGGAGAAGGACAATTTAACGCGTAATGCATTTAAGATACCAGTGAAGTTGTACAATTTGCAAATTTATAGCAAGAGATTAAGCTTTTAAGGATAAAAACTAAAAATGGAAAATTAGTATATGACATTATTTGAAAGTGTACCATTATTTGGAGCAAACAAAAAAAATGTGGACAGTAAATCTGGAACGGAGAAAGTTTGTTTGTTTGTAAAATACTATGTACCATCATTATATAATTTAAATAACAATTTAGTTTTTTTTTATATTAAATTAATTAGTAGGTTTTATGACCCGTTAACCTTCAGGCGTATTTATTTGGTTTGACTTGTTTGAACTTGTTAAAGGTAATAATTAATCTGAATCCACCAATTTGGCAATTTATCTACAAACCGATTTTATATATTGAATGTTTTTTTTTTTTAATATTTTTTTCACATAAATCTTTTGGTCTCTTTTCTCTTGTAGGTGTTTATGACACCCAATGGAAAAGGGTGGGGCCTACGTACCCTTGAGGACTTGCCTAAAGGTGCATTTGTTTGTGAATATGTTGGAGAAGTATTAACAAATAAAGAGTTATTTGATCGCGTTTCGAAACGTTCAAACAAAGATGAAGAACATGTTTATCCCATAATTCTTGATGCTGATTGGGATGCAGAGACTGAATTAAAAGACGAAGAAGCCCTTTGTTTGGACGCCACTTACTATGGAAATGTTGCTAGATTTATCAATCATAGGTACATTGATAATACAGTTAGATATCATATTCACTCATATGATTATGTGGACCCCACTATAACCATCTTTTTTTGGTAGGTGTTTTGACTCGAATTTGGTGGAGATTCCAGTTGAAATTGAGAATCCTGATCATCACTATTATCATGTATGTAACTTCATACACTTCTTAATACTTATTTTTTTAATTTTTTTTATTTTTTTAATTTTTATTTTTTTTAATTTTTTAATTTATATTTATGTAAGTGAATTTTGTTTTTTTCTTATTTATGTGCAGCTTGCCTTCTTCACTACAAGAAAGGTGAAAGCCCTAGAAGAGTTAACATGGGTAAGTTAGAAAATATTAGATATATGGATTATTTATTTATTAATTTTTTAATTTATTTCACTTAGTTATACTAAAAGACGTGCTTGTTCGATTATTTATTTGTTTTTTGTTTTTTTTTTCTATACACGGATGGTTTTTTTATGTTTATGTCAGAGGTTTCAACCCATTGACTTATGAATGGGCTGTTTTGTGTTGAGATTCATACCTAACGGGTCAAACGGGTAATATAAAGTAATAGCCAAAAGGGAAACGTGTTAAATGTGGCAGAAGCCATCTAAATCATTTGTTTTGATTATGTTATTTTTTTTAATAAATGTAATTTTTATAACCATGTATGACCCTAGTTATCTATAAAGAAGCTGAAAAGTGTGGGCCATTTTTTCTTTTTGTCCCTATTTTGTCACACACCATATCCTATATGTTGTATTTTGTATAATATGTTAATATTAATACTATGCTTGTATCTATCTATCTATCTATCTATATTAATTACTATTGTTAAGATAAAAAATGTAATATCCTTACAGGACTATGGTATTGATTTTGATGATGAAGAACATCTTGTGAAGGCGTTTAGTTGCCAATGCGGTAGCAGGTTTTGCAGAAACATCAAACGTCCAAACGGTAAGCACTTAAATATTCAAAATTTTATAAAAACTAAGTAATTAATATGATCCTTATCGCCTTTATTTTTGTACAATTGATATATTGAAGTCTTTTGACATATAAAAATACACAAAAAGTCACTACATTAGTTTTTGCATATCAAAGTCCTCAAAATCCTAAACTTGTCTAAAATGCACATACTTATGACTTTTTTTTATTGATGACTTGATTAACATTTTTAAACTGTCAAAAAATTAAGTGATATTCAATTTTTAATAAAGAAAAAAATATATTGTACCATCTTGTTTTGACCAGTTTAAGACTTAAAATGTCATTGTTTTGAAAGGAATTAATCATAAGACTTTTATTATAATAATCTAGTTTTGTGACCTTTTGGTGTATATCTTACAAGTTGAAGGATTTATTAAACCAAAATTAGAGTATTAGACTGAGTGCCTTTTTTTTTTCTTAAAATAAGTAAGTATAGTGGTTTATATATTCCTTACTTTTAGCTTTTTTTTAAATTTATTTATTGAATCACAGGATCCAGAAAAAGAGGACACACATGAAATCAAGATCTGTTTTTTAAGAATTGTAGGTTATGACCACCATGAATGATGAGTCACCTCTGTTTAAACCTGTTATATGTTTTGTATCTGTCTTAGGTTTGTAGTATGATGACAAGTTAACAATCGGTAGTTTTAAGTCGTGCTTGTACGCGTATCATGTTTTTGTACCAATGCGATCCATTAACATGTTGTAGTCTTAGTAGCTCATCATCTTCTCCAACTGGTTTCATGCCAATACATTGACCATTTTTAGCAAATTGTAACCATGTGAAAATGTATGTTTTGAAAAAGTAATTGGTTAAGTTTATTTTTTAAACTGTAAGCTTATTCGGGATTATATACTAAACCCGAGTATAAATAGTTAAATACCCACCTTTGGACGCATGTGCCGACTTTGCTTGTTGATAAAATGTGACATGTTGATTGAGAGTACGGGTCTTAAAACTTGAACCTGATCCCCAATGGGTCATGATTACAACCTGATACAAACAGCCAGTTTGATATTGTTTTGTAATTCTATGGTTTTAAACCGGCTTCACCCGGTCAAATTGAACTGATTTGATTTAAACCTGGTTCCAGCCTGATCTTCAAACCCCTCCTAAACTGGTTTCAGTTTGATCGTGCTCCGTAAAACCGGTCTTGACTTTACGGATCCAAACCGAACTAGTTTTAACGTGAACCGGTTTAGAAAAAATATCTATTTGTACACTACTAGTTCTTATATTTATAATTTTATTTTAGTTCTACCAAAGTAGAGTTGCAATAAATAACTTGGTTTCTGAACCGGACCAGGTTCCTACCTGTCCAATAATGAACCTGGTTCCTTCCGGTCCAATAGTGCATCCGGTTCATACCTTAAAGTACCCGGTGGTTGTTACCTCGTTCCTGTTCCTTAGTTTTACTCCAAAACCGGCACCAAACCCGAACCGGTAGAAAGCCAATCAAACTTAAAAAATGCAGTCAACTTAACTGATAAAAAACTAGTCACCAAAACCAGAATGAACCTGAACCGGTAGAAAGCCGATCAAACTTAAAAAATGCAGTCAACTTAACTGATCAAGAACTAGTCAACAACCCAATCTAGAATCTAAACCGGATCTATCTATGCCGGTCGAACAGTGGACCTGGTTCCTACCTGTCCAACAGTGAACCCGGTTACTACCCAAAAATACCTGGTTTGGAACCGGAACTGTTTTTTGAAAATTACCCAATTTGTACACCTCCATTAACCAAAGTAGAGGTGCAAAAATCGGGTTTTTTATAAGATTCGGTTCCGGTTTGGTCAATAAAAGTCAATAACCAGGTAGAGAGGAACTGGTTCCGGTTCTAGTTTGGGTTCTTGACAGGGTTTTGACCTGTTCCTTACCGGTATTTGACCAGATAGAGTGGAACCAATGCCGATAATTTCGGTTCCGGTTATCATTTTTCAGAGAAGCTGGCATGTAGGTTTGATTTTGGTTCGGGTAGGAACTGCCGGTTCCGAAACCGGTTAAGTTTTTTAACACCTCTAAACCAAAATACAAATGCAGAAAACCCGAAAATGCAAAGGCCCAATTAATTATCTGGCCTAATTGTCACGCTAACAGCAGTACAGCCCAAACCCACAATGCCCTAACACAGATTTACTCAAATTATATAAAACCCTAATTCCCAAGTCACTCCGCCTCCATACAGATCGTGTGTAAGAACATCAACCATGTCGAAGCGAGGTTCGATCACATTCCATCAATCTTCATTTGACTTGAATCAGCGTATATTTTGATCGAAATTGTTATGTCAATTGTGTGTTTACTGATATTCAGGTCGCGGAGGTTCCGCCGGGAACAAGTTTCGGATGTCGCTGGGTCTTCCGGTGGCTGCGACGGTGAACTGCGCTGATAACACCGGTGCGAAGAACTTGTACATCATTTCAGTGAAGGGGATCAAGGGACGGCTAAACCGTCTTCCGTCGGCTTGCGTCGGAGATATGGTTATGGCGACGGTGAAGAAGGGGAAGCCGGATCTCAGGAAGAAGGTTATGCCAGCTGTTATTGTTCGTCAGCGCAAGCCGTGGCGCCGAAAGGATGGTGTGTTTATGTACTTTGAAGGTAAATCTCTTGATTTAATTTATATTTGATTTTTTTTCCTGAATATATTGTGGTTTTTGATTAATAGTTGTTGGATCACGTTTTTGAAGATTTATTTTGTAACTGTTTCTGATCAAAATTGTTAGGAAACTAGTTTGTTATTACTCACTTGTATGATCCAGCTGCTGAACTGTTGTTCTCATAAGTGGAAGTGATCGGATTTAATACCAGAGTCGTTTTTTATGTTAGTTTTTTTAGTTAAAAAACATAGAATGTTTAAGCATATTTTACAACATTATAGGTTGGTTTTACTTTTCTGGTGATTAATACTATATTAAACATCATAATAGGTTTGTTTTAGTTTTTGTGGCAACTAATACTGACTTGTTGGATAACGTTCATTGGGCATTTAAAGTTCAATTCTGGCTTTAGGAGTCTAAAATTAATAGTTTCTAACTTGTAACAGAAAAATGATTAAAACAGTTGATGTTTCTCAATAGAAAGTTTCAAACTTTTAGTGGAAGATTGTCACCAACATTGTCACATAATTTGAGTTAGTGAATTCAATATGGTTCCTCGTTATGAAAATTTTTGGGCATTTTTCTTCTTAGAATCCTTGCACTTTTTTTAATCATTTATGATTTTCATTTGGTGTAAATATCTGTCATAAACACTTTAATTTTCTATTTGGATCTTCATGTAGCATGCATGGGGGTTATAGCCACTTGTCATCAAGACAATTGATCTATTTTTATCATTCTTTGTCATTTTTTGTGTAGATAATGCGGGAGTTATTGTCAATCCTAAGGGAGAAATGAAAGGTAAATTTCATAAACTGCTGCATTTTGTAACAATTTTGGTTTTAAATCTTTCTCAACTTCGTCATGTTGACCGAATCAAATGAGGTTGAAGTCACCTCAAATGTATTGTTAATGCTTACTTATATAAAGGATTAGATTATTTTTGTATAAACCTTTGGTCTGAAAGCTGGTTTTGTTTTGTGTACTTAATTTCTATTTAGGATCTGCAATAACTGGACCGATTGGAAAAGAATGTGCTGATTTATGGCCAAGAATTGCAAGTGCTGCTAATGCAATTGTTTAGAAAAGAACTGTGAGTTTTGAGTTTTGGTTACTGGTGTAGTTTTTTTTTGTTTTTTTTTGACGGAATATTTGATGTTTGGTAGAAATCAACCTTTAGTGGGTACTTTCTCTTTGTTTTTGTTGCAATGAAATGTGTTATTGTTTATTTTGTCTTTAATAGATTAATTACAATAATCTGAAATCAACCGGCAAGCTTGTGAAGTAAATTAATTGAACCAACTGGCTAAACTAGAGGTGTATACAATGGTTAACTGGTTAAAAACCGGTTTTTGAGAAACCAAATGGTTAACCGGTGATTAAAGAAAACTTGTTTTTGACTAAAAGACAAGAACCGGTTTGGTTAAAAACCTGTTTATAAACCCAAAAAAAGTATTGTCAAAACTGGTGAACAGGTAAAAACAGATTTTTTTTTAATGCTAGATCGAAAAAATTCAACTTTTTTCATAGAGATGAGTGTGTTAACTGTTTTAAACTGACTGTTTCAATCGGTTTGTAAACCGATAACCAAAAACAGGTTAAAAAACTAGTTTCATATTGGTTTGGGTTTTAAAACTGGTTCTGTTTTTTCACTTGTAGTCCAAACCATGAAGAACCAGTTTATTTAAAATTCCGGGTGTTATTCCACCTAAATGATTGATTCGAGCTTTTAACTGTGTTTATTTTTTTATAATGGATTGGAACCCACAAATTCCACTTGTAAATTTTAAACTGGGGACAGTAGAGAGCTCTAACGTTGCATTTAGCTAGTTAGGTTCTCCAAATAAAAGGTAATATAACTAACTAAAAAAAATATTACTTTGTAGAATAAATATGCACGTATCTTCACGAGAATCTATCATACAAAATTAGGTAAAACATAGTAAGTGATCCATTGTGGTTACAAATGAATGTAGACTTAATCACCAAATTAATATTTAGCCTTTTTAATAAAATTTAACAGAAAAATTTAACTATGTTAGTCATTTAGACTCAAATGGATAAAAAAAAAATACAAAACACAGACTCATAATGGATGAAAATAAAAACTTTGGACTCAAATAGATAACATGGTGAAATCACATGGACGCAGACTATAAATTACTATTAATTATATTTGTTAAAACACTACCAAACTCGATTACGCCCGTTGGCCATCTCCTAAGTCATCTGTTGTTATTCGCTAGAGAAGGACACAAGCATTATCAGTGAGCTTTTAGCCTCGTCGTGTCGTTCAAAAGAAAAGAAAACTTTGGAAGCGATCTCTGATACTTTTCCCTCGAGGCTTGACTCCTTGTTTCTTCTTCACCCGTGACCGCATCCTCCTTTTCAATTTCAACTCACTGAGTAAAGTAACTATTAGACAGTATTATCAGACTAAGTTTATTAGTATGAGTCTACATTTAGACTCATACTAATAAACGTAGACTCATACTAATAAACTTAGTCTGATAATACTGTCTAATAGTAACAAGCCCAATTCTAGATAAACACATGCCCAAATGCCTAGTATCTATAAGATTTTTGTAAAAAATAGGCCCCAGAATTTTAGAGGCCCTAAGCCCTAGATTGTACTGCTTGACCCGTTAGGCCAACCCTCTCTACAAGTCTTGAACAAAGCACACACTCTAATATGTTGAAAATGCACAAATATATTAATGGGTTCTTATAGATTCACCATTTTGTTGGCTAACTAACTGGAAAATCTTCTTGGCTAACTAATATGTTGAAAATGCACAAATATCTGATTTTAGTTTCATTGGATTTAGGGGCACTTGCAGCCGAACCTGTAAAAGCTCTACCACTCAAGATTTTGGAAATTTATTCTAACAAATAAATCGTTCATGGATTTGGGGCTCTAGATATTTGAATAGAAGCCTAAAAAAGTTAAGTTTGTTTCTACAAGGATAAAAGCCACGTCGCCGATTATTTTCAAATGCGTTACCTTCGATTAACTTGTCTATGATTACTAATTTACTATGATCCGTAATGTTTTAGATATTAGCATGTTATAGTTAAAATTGTTTCATAATTTAAATGGTCGAAATTCATATGAATGGAATGTGATACGTAGTTAAGTGCCTATTAAGAAATTATAGTGTTCTTTTAGTGAAATAGGTTGGATGCATGATTAGCATTCTCTTTTAGTAAAATTTACCATGTTTTAGAAAGTCTGCTATAGTTAAACACAAAGATAATTAAATCTAACTCCTATGTAAAGGTGATAGATTAAAGGTAACAAGAATAATGATAGATGAGAATTCTATAGATTAAAGGTAACAAGAATAATGATAGATGAGAATTCTCTTTCACCAACACTCTAAACAAGTAACAAATACTTTTTAGCTTAACGTTGTTGAGTAGGATGATAATAGGCAGGGCATGAGAGTTGAGACGAGTAGTCTCATGTTCAATTATTAAACTATATCACATATAAGGTTTCATACGAATTAGTAATTTAGTATATGTTTACATAAAATATAAAATTTGTGTACTCATTTGAGATTTGTTTTTAAGAAATAACAACAAATAATTACGATTTGTTGTTAGTTATATATGCAAATTAACTTATAAATTAAGACATGTTATATTAAATAACTAATAATTAACCAATGAGTTAAATTAAGACATGTTATATTGAAATTGTGTGGGGTTTAGTGTTAAATCATGATTTGATAGTTATCATAAATAAATAAAAAATAACCCAAATATTATAATAATAAAGGTTTGAAAATGAGTGGATCCAAGTTGCATATATCATTATTGGTTATGGACAAGTTGTTTTGACATGAATAGAAAATGACGGGGCTTATGTTTTGGTCGATCATTCATTACATGATCACTTTCACTTTCCAAAAAAAGTATAAGCAAGTTGCCCAGAAATAGAATAAAAACTTCCTTATTGTTTTTTCTAACAATAATAAAGAATATTAAAATAAATATTTGTTTAATAATATACCTTATATACAACATATTGCAGATGAAAAATTGCCCAACCACGAAAAGGATTTCAGTACATACGAAATTATTATGTACTTAAATTCCATGATTCATATAAAAATGTTATTTTTTTAGATACCAAAACTAATAAACTATAGTTCATCCATAGTTTTAAGAAATTTTTATTTCAAGCTCATTTCAAATCCAACTTACCTCTAAACTATTGCATAATGTGTGACCATAACAACTTCACACGACTTTGAACAAGAAAAACCGATCACAATATAACTTAATTTTGTGTTAGAACCTTAAAGTTGGCTTGATACCTTGGATCTAGTATCTTGTCAATTTACATCTTTACTCTAATCATCTTATAATTACTTGTTTAATATAACTTAATTATTAATTCACTAAACATACTAAAAGTCTAAAAAGAGCGCACACAACTTGCTACTCGGTGGGAGTGACGTACATGATCATGACCCACTTTGTTTGTCGTTTAGCAAGCAAGTTATAAAATTTCCAAAAACAGATGCTTCAATTTATGGTAATAACTCAATTTGTCTCTTCCACAGTTCACGCGCCGAAAGCTAACCTAACCACCGTCTACCGGTCACATGCCGTCGGCCGGTGGGTCCGGCAACATTCTAAGCTTCTTATTTTCTGATCTTATCTTCACGCGCCACCGTGTGCGAGTATACGTTCTAAAATATCTATCGGTTCGCTGCGTACACAAAGCAAAGGGCAAGTGAACCAACGAGGTCGACCAATCATCACCGTTCAATTCGGTGTCTTGTATACACGCCGCTGACGAACTTAATATCACAGACATCTAGATGTTCAACATAATCGCTTCATGTCAGATTTGCATCAACGATATTTGTCTACATATCGTCACTGAAATCGGAGTTGTTTCAGTTGTCAGGTCGTCGGATTTTGCGGTTATTGTTTGAGGTAAGGTTTTTTAATTGCTTGTTTCGTCGTGATTTTGAATTTTGATTGCATTTTAGTGATGAAGTAGGTTATGAGGATATGAAGCTTTAAAGTTCGAATGCGATTGGTTAACATTATGAGAAATCGTATGGTTGGCTTTCAATTAGGATAACGTATGTTACATTTGACTTTTTTCTACATTATAGCAAATCGGCAACTGAACTCTGGTTTGAGATCATATTCGTTCAAGTATAGTTTATTTAAATTTTATGTTTCTTCTATCTATTAGTTGTTTAATTACGATGTTACGACTACGGAATGGGTGAGAAATCAGTGAAGATTCACTGAAATTTGAAACAATTCTGCTAAGGATTTAGTAAAGCTATGAAATTCTGCTTCTAATTAGTGAAGATTCACTGAAATTTGAAACAATTCTGCTATCGATTTAGTAAAGTTATGAAATACTGGTTCCGAATTAAAGTTTCTGCAAGCAATCTGTGTAAGTTTTATGTTACTTTTGTTTGTTAGTTGTTAAGTTCTGGCTATAGAAAGGGTTGAAAAGATGGAATCTGAAACGATTCTGAAAGGGGTTCATTTGATTCAGTATGATTCGTGTTTAGAAACAAGTATTTAGTAGGATTTGGGGCTTGTTTGAATTAGGGCTTTGTTTATCATGCTTTCAATTAGGACCAATCCCATAAATCTAACAAGAACAGAATCAAAACTGCATCATTAATTTATCACTATCAAACAAAATCATATCCTGTTCACTTTCTTAGTTCAAGAACATACAACTTGCAATTTGTATGTAAAGTTGAATCCATATAAGAACATTTTTATATTCTTGTGGAATCTATGGAATCAAATAAAAGAACATTTCAGCTTTGCTTTGAATAAGACTTTACTCAGTATGATTCTTTGTTTGTTTGTTATATGTGAAGTAAAAGTTTGCATGAACACCAATAATACACCATACATATTACGTGACACATCATGTAAACTAGATTCTTGAATGTAAAATGCACATATCACCAATCTATTAATCCTGTTTTTCGCATGTTTATCCAGAAGCTCTATAGTATTAATCCTGCAATCCTGCTTATTCTGGTAATTACTTTTTTCCAGGAAACATATTTTAAAGCTGTTTAAATATCAGTTATGTCTGCAACAAATGGGACAGTTGGTCACATAGTTTCATCATCTTCAGAAATGTCATCAAATCTTCACCTTTCTTCTGAAGAAACTTGTTCAAAATCCCCATTTATCAATCAATCATCCGGAGTTCTTCGATCTACAGCTTTTCGTGATTATTTGAAAGAAAATAACACCAGTTCTTGGTGTAATGATTCACTGTCTGATTTTCTTGATTTTCCCGAAA
>WOUH02000002.1:927290-946049 GCA_009936405.2 Stevia rebaudiana
ATTTGTAACTATGATGAAGAAAAAGTAGTGAAAAGTTATATGGATTGATAGAAAATAACTAGATAAAGAAGATTCAACCTAAAAATCTAGTTGATTTAATCAAAATGTGGTAGTTTTAAATGGTTTCACACCTAAATTAGATGCGTAACAGTCCCGTATTAACTTTCCCCATAAAATACATTTCTCATACGAGGAAACATTTAGTTATTTCGATATGCACGCACACTCCATGCACCGAAACGACGTCGTCCTGTCAAAATCATGACGTATGATTCTTATTCGATCCCAAATTCCCAAACGGCCACTTCAAGTCCTTACAAACCCTAGATTCTGAAATCAAATCACACATCACACTTTCAAACAGAGCTGCTTGTTTGTGTGTGAGAAACAACGAAAATCAATGGATTCAGACGAAGGTAAGCTGTTCTTAGGAGGAATCGCATGGGAAACCACCGAAGAAAGATTAACTGATTACTTCCGCAAATACGGTGATGTATCTCAGACTGTAATCATGCGCGATAAGATCACCGGACGTCCTCGTGGATTCGGTTTTGTTGTGTTCTCAGATCCATCTGTTCTTGATTCTGTTCTTCAAGATAGGCACGCCATTGATGGCCGCAATGTAAGAAATCAGCGATTGTTCATTGATTTTCAAATGCTTTTGACAGCTATTTCACCTTTCAATTTAGTAACTGCGGTTTAATTGTTTGGAATCATGTTTTAGGTGTAAATCTCTACTATTAAGTTTGAACTTTGAATTCGTAAAGCCCTTCCAGTTATCTCACATTTAATGCATCAGATGTGTTATTTAAACGTTGATTTTGATTTAGTGTTTGGAATGCCAATGATTTTCATATCGGTATCCAAAGTAAAAGCTGCGTTTCTAAAAAAGGTGGTGGTTTTTTTTATTACCAATTGATGGTAGAACCTAAGAGCTTCATGAACATCTCAATTCACTCAAATTCTGTGACCTTTATCTGCATTTTATTTAATTACTTTGGCTTTATTGAGGGTATGTGTTTGTATCTACTGATGTTTATCAGTCACTTTGACTGTTACTATATAGAAGTGTATTATTTGATTAGTATCGATTTGATACTTGATTTCTAAGTGAGCAGAAACCGGTTATCCCGAACCAATGGAGGAACCTACAGTTTAGTTATGGTATTTTTTAATTTTTACCAAGTTTTATTTTTCAGCTATTGTTTAATTGTAAGCTAGTTTTGATGGTTTGGTTATGGTAATATGCGTAATTGTGTATAAATAATTGAACAGCTGAACCTCATTAAAAACTACCCTTTTATTTTTATTTTCAATAATTAATTTACATGTCAGAAAAGTTTTGTTACATATTTTATAAGAAATTTATCAGCCCTCTTTATAAATTATCAAGCTTTTTGCTTTCTTTTTTGGTCCAAAACCTGATTGGATCTATCAACTGAAACGGGCTTAAACTGCACCCACACCTTGAACTGGCGGTTAATCAACAGCTAACCGACTTACTGAACCATGTGTCACATTAACCAAATTTATGTAACTGAGTGTATCAATGATCAAAATTAAAAACTGAAACATTGATTATACGTTTGGTTTTGATCATAAAACTAAACAATCCTTATACAATCGTCTGTTTTATTAATATGTTTGTGTATAAAAGGTAACCCTTAAATAGCTGTTTTTTTCTGTTTACAGTTGATAAAAAATGATTATGAAACGCGTATGTGTAATTTATTTGCAGGTGGAAGCAAAGCGCGCTATATCCAGAGAAGAACAACAAGCGTCGAGGCCTGCAAATAATGCTAACAGAAGCACTGGTGGATCAGGAAATTACAGAACCAAAAAAATATTTGTTGGTGGATTACCTTCAACATTAACAGAAGAACAATTCCGCCAATATTTTGAAAGTTACGGAGATGTAACCGATGTAGTAATCATGTTTGACCAAAATACAAACCGACCTCGTGGATTTGGTTTCATTTCTTTCGACACCGAAGATGCTGTTGATAGAGTCCTTCAAAAGACATTTCATGAATTGAACAATAAGTTAGTTGAGGTTAAACGAGCACTTCCGAAAGATGCTAATCCAGGTGGCGGCGGCGGCGGTGGCGGTGGTGGTGGTGGTCGTAGTGGAGGGTATTATGGTAATAATGCTGGATCGTTTGATAGTCAAATGGATGGTAATAGATTCATGCAGCAAAACACTGGCGGTGGTTATGCGGCGTATACGGGTTATGGTCAACCGAGTTATGGATTTGGTGCACCGAATGGTGGCGGTGGCGGTGGTTATGGTGGTTATGGTAGTTATGGTGTCGGTGGTTATGGTGGTCCCGCTGCAGCATATGGGAACCCTAATGTAGGTAGTAGTCCTAACGCGATAAAAAGCCCGTGGGTCGGTCAGACACCTGGTTATGGTGGTGCGGGGTTCGGTGCAAATATGGGTTACGGGGCGAATGTTCTTTGGAGTGCTGGCGGTGGTGGTGGTGGTGGTGCGGTTGCAGCACCGGTGGGTCAATCTCCGAGTGGTGGTTCTGGTTATGCGAACCAAGGTTATGGTTATGGCGGTTATGGTGGTGGTAATGACAGTTATAATACTAATACTGGCGGATATGGACCGGCTGGCGGGCGGTCTGGACCAGGTGGTGCCGCTAATAGCATGGCGGCAAGTGGTGGTGATCAACAAGGGCATCTGGCGGGCCCATATAACGCCGGTTGGAGATCCGATTCTTAAAAAGCTTTTGGTTTGTTTGATTGAATCTTTGGTAGTTTGTTTTAGTAGTTATTTTGGTAGTTGTATTTGCATTATAATTTATAAGCTTCTTTGTTTTATTTGTAGTGTTTTAACTCAAATATGTTTTAGTTGATTTGGTTCTTAATTCTAATCTTCGTTTTTGGTCGGTTATCTATATTAATTATTAGGGTTTTTAGCTTATGGAATAAATATTCCCTTGTTACCATCTCTTTTTTTGCAGGAAATAACAAATTAATGAAGATTGTAGACATAATGCCCGATTAAAAATGCAAATTTTGGACGTTTAACTCAAGAATTCGAGTTTCACCATATGGGTATGTAAATTTATTGTTTAAAGTTTAAAACTTTCTTTCATTTCTTTAGTTTCATTTAGTTTTGAGTAAATTGCTAGTTTCGTCCATATGTTATGGGCATAATTGTCATTTTCATCCAAAATTTTTTTTTTTTATCATCTGTGTACATGTCCTTTCAAGAGTTTGGCATTTCAGTCCATTTAACTAACTCCGTTAAAACCCCCCTTTAAAAGCGGGGTATATTTGTCATTTCGTTATAAAGTTTGAGTTTTTGCCATTTTCATCCAAACTGATTTTTAACCCATTTACCCATTTTACCCTCAATCGTGTTTCTGGGCCTCCTTTGACCATTAATTTCCGGCGAACGGGTAACAACTCTGACGACCTCTTGTTTGGTTCACCAACCATAAATTCCGTGAAAACATTTTGCAATCATGGGTCATAAACATCTATACACGAGCTACTTCAAGAAGATCAAGAACCATTTCAACTCAAAAATCAGTTTGGATGAAATTGGCGAAAACTTAAACTTTATAACGAAATGGCAAATATGCCCTTGCTGTTAACGGTTATTTTTTAACATAGTTAGTGAAATGGACTGAAATGGCAAGAGCTTGAAAGATCAGGGACACAAATGATAAAAAAAAAATCTTTTTGGATGAAAATGGCAATTGTGTCCATACCACAGAGACGAAATTAGCAATTTACTCGGTGCATAAAATTTAATTACTGATATGTACTTTTTTGTATCGGGGTTGAAATAGGCTAGGTTGAGTGGTAGACTCCAAAACACCAAATTTATTAAAAGATTTATATAATAATTGGTATGCTAAGTATGATTACGAAATCTGTATTATATCAATTATAATTTATTTATTTGATTAACTGATTGAAGAACTTTTATGTGTCAGAAAGATGTCTTGGTGAGTTAACTGAGTTTTAATCCATTCCGTTTTAGCACATTCTTTATTCTTACATGTAGATTAAAAATAACCCATGAGTAAATACTAAAAGGGCATTTATATATAAGGGCTTTTAAACAGATCAGTTTATAATCATAGTTGATACATAAAAGTGCATTTATACAAGTTTTTTCTATATCAAACCGGTAATCAAATCTATTGATTTAATTAAGAGTCGTGGCAATAATTTATGTAGATTCTAGGGCTTGTCAAGTATATTCGTAAACTATACTTTTTGTTATTGTCCATAGGTCGTAATCAAGGTATAATAAAATGGTAAAGATAACGTTTTTAACAGAAGTTGATAGATCAGCAAGCAAAATGATAAGGTTAACTCGTCACCCAAATGTTACGTACGACAAGTGTTGAATCCAATGGATAAGGGGGAATTTACGACTTTCTGACTCTTTGATAGTCGACATGAGGATCGACTGTGTATTAATGTATTATGATCATCTCTTATTTTCTCTTTATTTTTTTATATTTTTTCTTGTCGTCTGAGTGTCATATCATTAAGGGTATATCCTCATCTATTTCAAGATCAATCATGAATCATATAAGTTTAGATGTACGCTGAAGAGGTTGATGGTGTGGTTAATTTGTATCTAAAATTACGTAAGAAGACTTGTTATTGTTAAAATTTCTTGTTTCCTTTACATGTTTTCATTGCATTGAAGTAGAAATGACAAGATGAGTGCGTCATATAGGTGTGGAAACGAATATTTTCAAATGAATGTCCAAACGGCCAGTCAAGTACTTAAGTTAAATGGTTTGACTTGTCAATAAAATTGTCTTATTCTAAATTTGCAAATTGATAATATAGATACAATAATAAAAGGATAAGAGTATACACTATTAGACTATACGGTGTGAATAGTGAGTGGGGCCCCAATTTTTGGGTTAGCTATCAAATCCTCATATTAGTTATAAAATATTATTTTTAGTGTAAGAAAGAAAAAAATTTATATAGAATATAATAAGCAAGTATTATTTAAGACAGATTTTGAAATTAGTTGTGAGTAGTTTTTGAAAGGCGGGTAAATATCTTAAAAAGTAAATGTCTAAAATCGTCCTTAAGGTTTACACGAATTGTCACTTCAATCCAAAATTGATAATTTCTGCTATTTTTGTCCCAAACGTTTCCAAAAGCTGCCATCTTGGTCCCTCGGTAAAAATAGTTACGTTGACTAGTTGAAAGAGGGGCAAGGCTGACCTTTCACACTTAAGGATGCGGGTATAATAGTCGTTACTCAAACACTTTCCCCTAACCCCACTTTTCTTCCCTTGCGTTTCAAAAAAACTTCCAAAATTGTCCAACTCTTTCTTTCTCTTTTCTATGTTCACCACCACCACCAGATTCACCATCACCACCACCCACAAGAAACAAACCCACCACCATGGTACCGAAAGAAGATTCAATTATCGTCCCTGAGGTAGTTTGGTAATTGAACCTAATTTCAGGCGTAAAATAAGCGGTTGTGAAGTTTGGGATCAAGAAAACAGAAATAAACCGGACGAAAAGAGCAGAAATTCTGGATTTTGGACTGAAAGTGACAGTTTGTGTAACCTGAGGTACGCTTTTAGCAATTTACTTTATTATAA
This sequence comes from Stevia rebaudiana, assembly GCA_009936405.2. NCBI lineage: Eukaryota > Viridiplantae > Streptophyta > Magnoliopsida > Asterales > Asteraceae > Stevia > Stevia rebaudiana. Next base: position 932,897 of record WOUH02000002.1, read on the forward strand.
ATAAGAATCTGTTTTAGTTGAATTATAAGAATGAGGATGAAAAATGCAAAGTTCAAGTCTCGCGATAGAAAATATTTTTTTAGCATCACAAGTAAAACATATTCCTAACAAAAAAAACTAGAATCTAGAGGATACGTGATCTAAACAAATATTCCGTCCTTTAAATAATCTAAAAACTCAGTTAGGAATTAAAAAAGAAAAATACATTTTATATTGAAGAAAGAAAAAATGGTGTCAAAATATCGTGTTACTAATAAAACCAAGTTTTTCTCTTTAACATATAAGAAAAAATGGTGTAAAAAAAAAGTTACATTTTTTTTTAAATATATGTTTTGCCTCAAATCATAAATTTGTCAAGATTACGAAATCTAAGTTATAAGTCATATAAGCTTTTTCAATGTCTTTTTAGTACCAATTAATGGAATCAATTGTTGCCGGATTTGCTATTAGGAATCAACATGTCACTCTCATGTATCCGCATACTAACATGCACCAAAACAAAATGGGTAGGCATGCAAGAGGGACAATTTAGTAAATTCCATTAACAAGAAACCAACAAAAACGACATCCTACTTACCCTGTAGTGTATTGGAGGAATGGTAGACTAAGTTTAGGACTTAGGAGAGAATAAAATAAAAGAAAATATTTTTATACCATTTGTTTATAAAAGCAGACCACATATTAGCATACATATGATCCGTTTTAATTCTTGCTCTTGTTGTGTGATGGAAAACGGGGAGAAAGTCGGACAAGAGTATACACAAGATGGGACTATTGATCTTAAAGGTAGACGTGTCCTAAGATCAACCACCGGGAGATGGAGAGCATGTTATTACATGCTAGGTAAGTGCTAAAGTTTACCATAACATCTTTGTTATATTAGATATATATATATATATATGTGTGTGTGTGTTACATTTGATAATAAATTATGACATCTCTCTTAGAGTTTAAATTACTATTTTACAAGGTGTGAAGGTGATATAAATAGAGAAAGAGTAAATAGCATGAAAAAACAGCTTAATTATTGTTTTTACTCGTTAAGTCTCTCCATATGTTTTTTTGTATTAAAGTCCTTTCACATGTTGTTTTTGAATAAAGTTATGACATAACCTATAATTATTTATTTCTTGCTTATGTGACATATATTTATGTCACAGTTTTTGTTCAAATTAAAATGTAGAGAGAATTTAATATGTAAAAAGTTGTGGGAGGACTTTTATGATTTTTTTCATAATTTCCGCCCATAAAGAAACACGTAAGTTTTTCAATTTAAACATCTATCGTATAAGAACTATAAAAATTCTAGTAACGTTCATTTCTTTTAGTAAAACCAGATATTGTTACTACTATGTTTATTTTGACTAAGTGGCTCTTTGGCAAAATTGTGTTGAACTATTTAGAGGTCTGACTGATTAAAAGGTAAGTTCTGAATCATCCAACATGTCTCTAAAACTTAACTATTGAGAGGTTGAAGAAACTATTAAGAGGTGTAACCATACAGACTTGTCTCTAACCGATTCAAATATAGTCTCTTATTGAAATTATTAAGGGTTTACCAAACAAACCCTAAGAATAAATGGTAAAACGGCATTAAATGGAAACACGAATATAAAGTTATACCATATATTTTGAGAAGATATTTGTATAAAGTATTGGAGTCACACTCGATTACCGCATATTTCATTAAAGAAAACCCTATTAAAACCTTACAACTAACACGTCTAAAGGTTAAAGTACCAGGCTCTCATCTACATACGACCAAAACTGCATACTATTTGTAGTAGAATTAACAGAAAATGGAATTTGAATTCGCAATCCCTTGGATCAATTGAGAGTCGTTTATGACTTTCAGATGAAACGAATTTGACGTTCACTTCAAATTTTTCGATCGGATAAAACTCAATAATCAAATTGAAGAACAAAATATAATGTTTAGAGAGATTTCTTGAACTAGAAAAAACAAATTGTCCATGATTCTCTGTGTTTAACCCTAATTTGCAGATGCTGCTTTTGGGAAGTTTCAATTTCAAATTTTGGCGAAATAGGTTCCTTAATTTTCAATAAATTCTTATTTGCAGAAATTAGAAAATTTGAGTTTATGATGCAATTTTTATATAACAATATGTGTTATATTACCCTGGCCAGCGGCTCTCCCTTGGACCCCTCTAGGAGCTGCCGCCCCTTGGACCTCACTATCGGGGACGCCCCGGACCCCCGCATTCGACACAATAGACTCAAACAAGTGTACACCCCGCACTCGGCTTATTTAATATCTATTATTTCTTAATCGACAAACCAAGTTAATCCCCATTACACTAAAATATCCAAAACTATTAATATTGTTATGGATTATATTAAGTATATATCGTTAACTTGCAGGGTATGAAGCTTGTGAAAGAATGGCATACTACGGAATATCAACAAATCTTGTATTGTACTTAACAAGAGAATTGCATGAAGGCACTGTGAAATCGTCAAACAATGTCACAAATTGGGTGGGAACTGTGTGGATGACTCCTATTTTGGGTGCATATATTGCCGACACATATCTTGGACGATATTGGACTTTCATGATTGCTTCACTCATTTATCTTATCGTAAGTATATCTATGATAATATGATATCATCATAGAGGCTCATTGAATATATAGATTACCAATTTTAATTATAAAACTCAAAAAGCCGTATATTACACTTGTATATGTTGTTATAACTTATAAGTGTGATACTACGAGAGTTTAAGTAATCGCTTATCTCTCGCTCTTTCCCTTCTTATGTTTTTAGCATTATGTGCAAATGAATTAGTCGGTTTTTATGTTTTTTTACTTAAAGTTGGTTATGTATTGAACGCATCCCATTATCATTATACAACAGGGTATGTGCTTCTTGACTCTAGTGGTTTCACTATCATCTCTAAAACCACCAACATGTGACAAAAGTGTGAGTTACGTAGATTGTACTAAAAGGGCCTCTTCGTTTCAAATTGGTGTCTTCTATTGTGCACTCTACATTATAGCGATAGGGACGGGTGGAACCAAGCCCAATATCTCGACGATGGGTGCGGACCAATTTGATGATTTTGAGCCCAAGGAACGGGCCCATAAGCTCACTTTCTTCAATTGGTGGATGTTTAGCATTTTCTTTGGAACCCTTTTCGCAAATACATTTTTAGTATACATTCAAGATAATGTGGGTTGGAGTTTAGGGTATGGTGTTCCCACATTCGTTCTACTTGTGTCCATAATAGCATTTGTGTTTGGAACACCGGTTTATAGACACAAACCAAGAGCCGAAAGCCCGTTTACACGAATGGCAAAAGTGCTAGTCGCTACTGCAAGGAAGTGGAATGTAAGTGTACCCGACGAACCGAAAGAGCTTTATGAGTTAACTTTGGAGGAGTACAATAAGCCCGGGAAGTATAGAATTGACCATTCATCTTCATTAAGGTAAGCCCATTTGACCATTTTGTATATATACATATGAAAGCAAAACTTTTATAGATATTGTAACATATAGGTTTCTCGACAAAGCCGCGGTAAAGGTTGAAGAACCGGCTTCTGAATGGAATCTATGTCCGGTGACACAAGTCGAGCAAACGAAGCAAATGCTCAAAATGGTCCCGATCTTATGCGCAACATTCATTCCTAGTACATTATTGGCCCAATCTCATACATTTTTCATCAAACAAGGAAACACATTGGTTCGATCCATAGGGCCACATTTTGAAATCCCGCCAGCTAGTTTATCCGTTTTCGTTACAATCTCCATGCTTATTAGCATTGCGGTTTACGACCGCTTATTTGTTCCATTTGTTCGAAAGTACACAAAAAACCCTAGAGGTATCACTTTGTTGCAACGAATGACTATCGGAATGATCATCCATATCAGCACCATGACCGTTGCTAGTCTCATAGAAAGGCGACGACTAAGCGTCATTAAAGATCATGGTATATATAAACTGGGGCAAATAGTGCCTCTAAGAATATACATTCTCATTCCTCAATTTGCGTTGATGGGAGTTGCTGATTGTTTCTTGGAAGTAGCAAAACTTGAGTTTTTCTATGATCAAGCACCTGAAGGAATGAAAAGTCTTGGTACGGCTTATTTTACTACTAGCATTGGTGTCGGATATTTTCTTAGCAGTTTCATCTTATCCACAGTTGCTAATGTTACTAAGAGGAATGGACACAAAGGTTGGATCCTAAACAACCTTAACGTATCTCACCTAGATTATTATTACGCGTTTTATGCGGTTTTGAGCTTCGTGAACTTCCTTTTCTTCCTTGTCGTCGCAAAAAAATTTAAGTACAATGCCGAAGTCAATGATACTGAACACGAGTCGAAAGAAGATATCGGAAAGGTCACAGATCAAAGTTACGTTGCTGTGTAATGTTTTTCTAGTTTGTGTCAATGTCGATAGGACTACGGTCTTAAGTTTAAAAGCAAAATCAAGTAGCCTTTTAGTTTGTATATTTGCTTGTTTATTTTCTTTTTTATCCATTATTGTTAATCATAAAGATGGTTATAATACATATGCTTTGTTTGTGAGAAGCGTATGATAAATTTTGAGTCGTTGATCAATCTAATTAATAGTTAAAACCACGTGGTTTCATTTCTTGCATTTAAGCCTGTGTGAACTGAACTAAAAAGGTAGAAAAGTTCCACGAACTTTTTAAAAAATAAATAACTTTTATACATTTTAGTAAATATTTTTCTTTTTAATTTACACCATCAAATAGGGAATTTCATTATCTTAATTCGAGTATAGTATTGATATATTTTTTTTGTACTCGGTCCGTAATTATGTACGTGTTCCATGATTTCGGAGTCTGTGATTATACAATGGATCCGTAATTTTATGTGTGTATTTGGGTCAGGTTTAGCTTTAGGTTGACAAGACGGTTCTTATGCCGCTAGAATGACATCAATCGGAATTCGTTTGACTGGACTTTTTACACTTTTTACTTGACTTTTTAGACTTTCTACACTTTTTAGAATAACCTCACCCTAAAACTAAATATAGATAAATGAAATAACTAAATAAATATAGATAATAAACTATTAGTTGAATGTAAACTATAACCAAGTCAACTACTTTTTAAATGTTAAATAAATTCGTCATTTCGTATTAGTAACCAAAGGGAATCATATGTTGCCAAAATTGATGTTGGTAACCATCATGTCTGTCTCATCACTCATGGATCCCATGATAATTAACATGATCCAAAAAAGATGTAGGCAGTAGGTTCGAGGGACAATACACTAAATTCCAACTAAAAGAACCAACGAAAATGACATTGTTGTTACTCCCATGATGATGTGTAACAACAGAAAATCATCAAATTAGCAATTGGTAATAACAAGAACTTTCTTGTTTAGATCGATATTGTTTGGAAAAGTTCAAAAACATACAAACGTTTATAAAAAACCGAGGATGCATTAGCGTACACACTTCTCGTTTCCATTCTTGCTCTTTTTGCGCGATATGGGAGTGATGGAGTACGAGAAAGGAGTTGAACAAAATTTTACACAAGATGGAACCACTGATCTTAAGGGTAGACGTGCCCTAAGGTCATCTACCGGAAGATGGAGAGCGTGTTATTACATGCTAGGTAGGTGTCGTAATATATTTATAATTAATATTATTTATAACAGTTTATTCTTTACAGAACCGTGAATATGTTGAAAATTACAAGTAATCGCTATAACTATCGTATTAGTTATTATATAAGTTGACAATAATGTATACCAATTTGATACGTAAGGTATTTATTCTTAAAATATAAGATATATGGTATTCTGTATAGATATATACCCATGTGCATACATGCATGATTTCAACTGTGTTACGAGTTTATAAACAAAAAAAACTTTATTCTATATATGACACGTATGTTAAACTATTAAAAGTAAAATTATGTTTACAATAAACAAAATCAAACAACTAGTGAATCACTTGATTGACGAAAGTCCCAAATTTCCTATGACTAGCTATATATTAAAAGGACATAAACTTGAAATTGAAGGTTAGATAGGTAAAATTAGCTCTATTAGCAAAAGAGAAGTTATCTGAAAAGTTCAATCAACTAATAAGATGGCTAACCAATGACCAAATGGTATAATGATATGGTGTATGCCTCCCACAAAAATGGTGAGGGTTCAAATCTTTGCAAGTGCAAGATTGAATGATTTTGGTGGAATAAATTTGTTGTTCAAAAAAAAAATAAGAAGGCCAAAAATGCATTCTTAACTTTCTATTTCCTAATCTATACCTCAGAAAAGATGCAGGGAAAGAAATTGTGATAGGGTAGTTTGGTAACTTGGTTAGCTTTAACAGGAGATTATTCCTAAAAAGTTTAATTTGCCTCACAATGCTAAGAATGAAGCAATCTTAGCATTTATTTTTCAAGACAAAATTACACAAATCATCCTTTAAGTTTATATGAACTTGCATGTTTCATTCTTTATGTTCTAAAATCGCTAAAATCATCCTTTATATATCTGTTTAGTTTCAGTTTTCATCCTTTAGACTAACATTTGTTAAAAACTTTGGTTAATATTTTGAAAATGACAAATCTACCCTTACTCCTAAAGAATGAAAAATGAAACTTACATAATATTCATTTTTCTTTTAATTATTTTTGAATTCATTTACATTTCTTTTTTCTTTAATTTATTCTTTTCATCATTTAATTTATAATTATTCTAAAACTAATTAATTTTGTTATTATACTTAATGTTTTATTTTTCTTGTATATATTTTGTTATTTATTTTTCTTATTTTTTTTGTATTTAAAAAAACAATTTGTAGTTAGAAAATCTATAAAAAAATTTTATTAAACAATATAAATTGATATTGAAAAAAAAAAATAAAAAATATGCAATTAGTAAATCACTGTTTTAAATTATTATATCTAGGATATGTATTTATATATCCTTCACACAATCATTATTTACCAGCCAAAAACCATGACAAAAACCATATCATAAAAACAGCAAAATTAATTAGTTTTAGAATAATTATAAATTAAATGATAAAAATAATAAATTAAAGAAAAAAGAATGTAGAAGAATTCAAAAATAATTAAAAGAAAATTAAAAATTATAAAATTTTCATGTTTAGTCCTTTAGGAGTAAGGGTAGATTTGTCATTTTCAAAATATTAACTAAAGTTTTTAACAAATGTTAGTCTAAAGGATGAAAACTGAAACTAAATAGATATATTAAGGATGATTTTAGCGCTTTTAGAACATAAAGGATGAAACATGCAAATTCATATAAACCTAAATGATGATTTATGTAATTTTGTCATTTTTCAATCTAACACTAAGATAAAAGTGTAGGAAAAAAAGTTAAATTGGTAATTGCGGTATATCACATTTGTTTCTTTTTGTCAAGTTTCTCTTTTTTTATTATACTCATATTATATTTTTTTAAAACGTTGCACCATAAAATCAAACATTTTTTTTTTCTGATTAACATAAGTATAGTACTATTATATATAATGTTACGAAACTTTAAAATTGTGTTGTTTTACTTTTACCGTATAAAATCATGTTTAGTTGTTGTTTTATTGTTAGTTAACGCTTTATGTGTTGTTTTACCATAAAACAACATTGGTTTAGCCTAAAACTCCCTAATGTTAATTGTTTTACTATAAACAATACAAACATGTTAACTCTCTTGTTTCATGATAAAACAACACAATCTTGTGATGTTTTGTAGTAGAACATCACAGTTTCAAAATTACTTTTCTTCCAAATTTTTTGAGTATGTCATGTGTCACTCTTCGATTTCTTATTAGCATCTTAGGAAAAATTACTTTTCATTTGAACCTCCTCCCTAGCTATTAACAAAGTCAAACCTATTTGATTTAAAAGAAAGCACGCTTATTTTAAGCATCTTCTTAGCTCGTAAACCGTGTCTATTCGGAATGAACCGGATTTTTAAAACAAACCATTTGCAAGCTCATATAAGCTCACATTCAACTAGAGCATATTTCATATAAGAAAAAGCGATTAAAACAATACAAGTAACATGTCTAAAGGTTTAAGTATCACTTTCTCTTCTATATACAACCAAAACTAAATACCATTCATATTCTAACTGGTTATATATTGTTTATGATTTTTTATAGTTGATTTTGCATCAAATGGTTAAAATATGAATACAAAACATATTTCATATTTGGGTTAATTAATGGATCTTGGTTTGCAGTGTATGAAGTTTGTGAAAGAATGGCATACTTTGGAATATCAACAAATTTGGTGTTATACTTAACAAGAGAATTGCATGAAGGCACCGTGGAATCGTCAAACAATGTCACAAATTGGGTCGGAACTGTTTGGATTACTCCTCTTTTGGGTGCATATATCGCTGACACATACCTTGGACGATATTGGACTTTCATGATTGCTTCCGTCATTTATCTTATGGTATATAAACGATAATATTCGTATATCTAAACAGACGCATAATATATAATGGGCTTATTATTGGTCTTTTTAGTTACAACGTTTTCTTTATTTAACAGGGTATGTGCTTATTGACTCTAGTGGTTTCACTACCATCTTTAAAACCACCAACATGTGGTAAACATGTGAGTTACCAAGATTGTGACAAGAGGGCCTCTTCTTTCCAAATTGGAATTTTCTATTGTGCACTCTACATTGTTGCAATAGGGACAGGTGGAACCAAGCCCAATATCTCAACAATGGGTGCGGATCAGTTTGACGATTTTGAGCCCAAAGAAAAGGCCCATAAACTCACTTTCTTCAATTGGTGGATGTTTAGTGTTTTCTTTGGTGCCCTTTTTGCAACTACTTTGCTAGTGTATATTCAAGATGTTGTAAATTGGGGTTTAGGGTATGGTATTCCAACACTCACTTTACTTGTGGCCATAATAGCATTTGTGTTTGGAACACCGGTTTATAGACACAAACCAAGAGCCGAAAGCCCGTTTACTCGAATGGCAAAGGTAATAGTCGCGACCGCAAGGAAGTGGAATGCGATTGTACCCGATGACCCAAAAGAGCTTTACGAGTTGACTTTGGACGAGTATGCCAATCTTGGGAAGTATAGAATTGACCATTCATCTTCATTAAAGTGAGTACATTTCATATTTATACACTTGTTATCTAACTAGTGACCAAATGTTATGACATAACATCTTTAACTGTTGTAATGTATAGGTTTCTTGACAAAGCCGCGGTGAAGGTAGAAGAACCGGTTTCTGAATGGAACCTATGTTCGGTCACACAAGTCGAGCAAACGAAGCAAATGCTCAAAATGATTCCGATCTTGTGGGCGGTATTCATTCCTAGCACATTAATGGCCCAAAGCCACACACTTTTTATCAAACAAGGAACCACGTTGGTTCGATCCATAGGACCGGATTTTGAAATCCCACCTGCTTGTTTAACTGTTTTCGTTACGATCTCCATGCTTATTAGCCTTGTGGTTTACGACCGCTTGTTTGTTCCATTGGTTCGAAAGTACACAAAGAACCCAAGAGGTATCACATTGTTGCAACGAATGAGTATTGGAATAATAATCCATATCATTACCATGATTGTCGCTAGTCTTGTAGAAAGGCGACGACTAAGTGTCATTAAGGATTATGGTTTATATAAACCAGGACAAATTGTGCCATTAAAAATATATGTTCTTCTTCCCCAATTCGCGTTGTTGGGTGTTGCTGATTGTTTTATAGAAGTAGCAAAACTTGAGTTTTTCTATGATCAAGCGCCCGAAGGAATGAAGAGCCTTGGAACCGCTTATTTTACAACTAGTCTTGGTGTCGGGTTTTTTCTTAGTAGTTTCATCTTATCGACTGTTGCTGATGTTACAAAGAGGCATGGACACAAAGGTTGGATACGAAACAACCTTAATGTATCTCGACTAGATTATTATTATGCGTTTTATGTGGTTTTGAGTTTCATTAACTTCCTTTTCTTCCTTCTTGTCGCGAAAATCTATAAGTACAATGCTGAAGTCAATGAAATCGATCAAGAGTTGAAAGAAGATATATGAAAGATCACCGAACAAAGTGATGTTTTCGGGTAATGTTTTCTAGTTACGTTGCTTGATTACATTTTTTTCCCGGTATTCTATCATGCCTTTTTATATAGAACTAATAATAATATATGAAAGCAATAAAAAAACCTAAAATTGTGTTTGGGTCAATGTTTTCATTTTATAAAGTGTATTTAAACCTAGTATGTATATACTAGGAGTGTATGTAATTTGGTCAAAGTATGTAGGTTAATTAATTGTTAGTTAGTCAGTTAAAGTAAAGTCGGTTAGAATTAAGGTTATATATACCTTTCAATCAAATGTATGTAAATTTAACGATGTGTATGTATCCGTATGAACGAACTCTCTATCAAATTCTGCAAGTTTATATATGAAGTATGAACTGTGAACAGAGTGTTTAATTGTTCATCAAATTCGTGTTTGAAATTCCATCAGAATGTTGTTAATTGATTTCTATATTGAAATTTTATTACATTTTATTAATTTATATAATATTTTTCCAAAAAGCCTTCATCAAAGCAACAATAACAGTTAATTCATTGGATGAATAAATAATTGTTAATTTACGAGGTTATTATGGAGAGTTCTAGTAATAAAATTTCTAACTTTGGCATATTGGCATAAAATGATAACGGAGTTAACTTCCGTTACTTAGGGACTGCCATAAAAAAAATGATATGAAAGTTGGGACTGTTGTTAACAATTTCCTGAGTTGGGATTATTACAAGCCAATAGGTCAAAGTTAGGATTATTAAAATTCAATTTGCCTATATAAAAAAATATCATATCTTCATATGTCTTGTTTGTGATTCGCGAATATAATGTATATACATTATAATGTATAATGTAAAATTGGACTAATTTTAACGTTAAATACTTATTGTTGTAAAAATAACGTTAAAAGCGTTGGGTTGATCAATCAATCAGGCATCATGAGCCGATGGTCTCATTGGAAGCAACCACTCTATTGCTACGGGGTAAATGTAAGACTGTCTACATCTGATCACCCTCCTCAAACCCTACATTTAGGTGTAATATACTCAGTACAATGATGATGATATCATATTCTAATAAAAGATTTCAAATAATGTTAACGCCACTTGAATTTTTTATTTTATCTTAAAGTTAAAAGAGATTTAAATGTTTAATAGTTTCAGTCCACCCTTAACTGAAACCATCCCTAACGTTTTAAGTCTTTACAGTTTTTGTTCATAACGTTTCAAGTCTTAATAGTTTTTGTCTATAACGTTTCAAGTCTTAACGGTTTTTTTGTCAAAGGTTTAGGGATGAAAACTGTTAAGACTTGAAACGTTACGAACAAACTGTTAAGCCTTTTAAACCTTAAAAAATAATATTTGCTCTTCACATAAAATTATAAGAAATAGTTATGAATTTCTAAGTTAAAAAGACGTCAAATGTGGACATAAATAAATGATATTTAAAATTCGTTGTTCTAGTATGAAACTTAAGACTTGAGGACCATTTGTCCTATTTTAGAAAGATGATCTTTCTGGAAAATTAAAAAGAAAGGGTCAACATTTCAGAAAGTGTAAATTGTTTGTGTGTGAAATTTGGTATGCTCTTGGTGAATCATAAGGGAAAACAAAATTTTTTTTGAGAAATTGATGATACAAGAGTGTTCTAAGGTAAGATTTTCTCAATGCTTAAGTGTTAGAAGATCTTCTTCCATAATTCTAAGTTCAAATTGTGTATCAAGCGAGTTTTTGCTATGTGTGTATTGTTATCGGTCTCACGGGTCATACATCTTCATGACGGTATGTCTAATGGTTACTTGAAAAAGGTTTAACTATACTGCTACATAGGTGTCACATATGTGAAAAGAGTCGGTAAAAATGTGTGTAATATGATTTGACTACTAAGTGAGTGAGTGAAAAAATGAATAGTAATATGGATTATTACAATTGGTGCATTCATATTCATCACCAATTGATTATGGTCACTTTGACTTCTTCACTCAATGGTCACCTCGTATGTATAAGACCATGTGTAATGGGTCTTGACCACCAAGTGACTATCTTATGTGACACTTGGTCACATCACCATCAAACCCTTCCACCATTACACATAAGATAAGTGACCATCAAGTGATATAAACAAGTGACTATGGTCACTTGGTGATGAATATAAATGCAATTAATTTTATTAGTTGTTTTAATATTAACCAATAGAAATAATCCACATCATTATTATTTTTTTCCATCACTCACTTTCTAATCAAGCTCCATTACACACAATTTTACTCACATCCACCCCGATTACATGGCGTCTATGTGACAACATGGTCAAGCCCCTTTTAAGTGACCATTACACATAGTCTAATGGTGAAATGACTTGATAGTAATGTGGTCAAGTGTCACATAGGATGATCACTTGGTGTCAAGCCCCATTACATATAGTCTGAGATCAAAATGTAAAATAGTTTAACGTTACACATTGACATCAAAATGTAAAGATTTTTATTTTAATTACTTATCTATTAGGAGTATTTGGTTTATGAATTTCTGATTTGTTAATGGACCTAAATATTCAAATTTAGATTGTAATTTTAACAAATATCTTATAGTATTTATTTTTCATTACCAACTTATAAGCTCATGTAATACATAGGTTGCATAAAGGAAATATTACATTAAGAATACTTACTAACGAAGATTTAGAAAATTATTTCAGAAACTATCTACTTTAAAAACAAAATCATTACCTTGATTCAAACAACTCATGACTGAAGACTAACAAATAAGTCCGAAACAATTTTTTGTCTCACTGTAGTGACAACTGCCAACTGTTCCATTGAGTTATAAGTATATATTATTCCTCATAATTCACAATGCCGGCCCTGAGCATGGGCGAAAAGGGCGGCCGCCAGGGCCCAATCGCCGGAGGGGCCTTAAATCGGCAAGATCAAGACTGAACTTCGTATAATCAAAATTGTTTTTTCGGCCGGAGATGGTTGCAGGCTTGCAGCCAGGGGCGGATCTATGTGGTCTCCAGGGGTATCCCGGGAGACCGCTGAACTTTCCGCACGTAATGGAGAAAAAATATTTTTTTTATGTTTTGTATAGCGTGAGACCGCCAAATGAAAATTTGGAGACCC
>WOUH02000002.1:976629-1000586 GCA_009936405.2 Stevia rebaudiana
GGAGGTCGAGTAGTCGACCTTGCTTACAGGCCGCGAAAGTGAGGGATAGACGTGAGAAAAAACGCCGTTAAAAAAAGAAAGAAAGGTGATTCAAGTTGTAACTGTGACAGACGACGTCATGTTCTATTTGGAGGTTAAGAAACGAAAGAATCTTTAACAATAAGAAATGCAACATCAACAACACTTTGAAGAAGATCAAGGTCATTTCGGAAACATTGTCGTAATAACATTGCGTAGGGCCTTCGGGTTGGGATTACGTGTACTAGAAAACTAAGCGCAGCTGAACGCTGGGATGTGAATGTTATTGTATGGATTATATTGTTATTGCTACTAATTCATTCTTGTAGTCTTGATCATTGTATATTCTAATGTTGATTTCTTGAGCACTTTGATTAACTATATTGAAGGTACCAAATATAATAATCAAGTGCATTAGGCATGTATGTGACATACGGAGTCATCTTTGATGAACTAATAACATTTCAAGTCATTCGTAATTAGTCATTATTAAAACCAAATGATTGATTAAAGTTTAAACAATTGTTATACACACACCTGACTTTTACATCCATGTGGTATGTATAATTCAATTCTATTAGTTTCATTTTAGGTTACTAATTTCTATAATGAAAAAGTGTTGTAGGAGTACAAGAAACAATATGATAAGAAATGTTTCTCCAAGAGGGCAAGAGGGCAAGAGGGCAGGATGAGATGTAAAAGACTGACAAATGGGAACATTGTCCATTTTGTGGGTGCAAAATTTGAAGCTAAATCCAAAAGATGATAAAAAACACATCCGTGTCGGGCAATTAAACAAACTCGAATGATGGTTTCTTGAGCAACTTTGCTGAAGTTCTTGACTTAAATAAAGACTCGACAAACACAGACACGACCGATAGATAAAATGAAGAAAGTTGTTATCAAACAAGGTCAAGAAATTAAGTTTAATTAGTTGACCTTGCTTCCAACAACAAAACCATAAATAAAAAAAAAAACTAAAAATAAACAAATTCTAATGAAATTGGCCTGAGAAAAAAAGAAGACACGTTGTTGACAATTTTTGAAGAACAACAAGAGGATATTTGCAAGAACAAATGCACCTAGACATTAAGACGTTTCTTCAAACCGTACGACACTATTAATTAACCATTAGTAGTAAATCGCCCTACAATGCAATGCAAGTAAGAAATAGTTTAGAATAAGTTGTTGGATTTTTTATTTTTAGGTTTTATTATTTTTACTTTTTGTTATTTTCTAAAATTTTATATCGTTCTATTATTTCTAAATTTCAAAGCCGCATTCATTCTTTTAGATTATTTTAGGATAATTAATGATAAAAGTGTAAAAGTAACATAGACACGTTAACGTAAAAAAACTCTCAAGACAAAGACGGTTGCCTGATGTTCTATGAACGTAGCTTAAATTTACGAAGTTGATTTAAAATGAAGACAATAAAGTAGCAAAACAATGAATCTGAATCGGGTGCAAAACATATGGGTGGGTACAACATTATTACATTTAATGAAAGGTTCTTTTCGAAAGGTACTGTACCTCGTAGGTCTTAATTACCGGAATAAGTCAGGTCGGCGCCGTCGGCGGGCCTCTGTTTATGCTTTCGTGTCTCATTGTCCCCTCGCCGCCGGCATCATATATTTCACTTCACCCCCTACACTTTCATTCAGTTTTCACCATGCGCTATATTTTTTAATAGTAAGAATTAGTAACAATATATACTACAAACATATTAGAACATCTGTATAAAAATCATGACCATATCAGTTTATGCTTTCTCTATTTAGATGCTTCGTAAGAGCATTCACATTAGCATCTCCATATTTTTCTTTATAATTCATCAAAATTCACTATCTTTTCTCTCTACTATTCAATTAAATAATAATAATTTTTACCTTTTCACTACTTTTTCTCTCTCTCATTCAATTAAATAATCATATTTTTTTTTACCTTTTTCACTACTTTTTCTCTCCCCATTTTACTTTAATGAACATTGTTTCTCTATATTTACTATTTTCATCAGTTTCACTATATCTCTTTACTCACAACCATTTTCAACCAATCTTTATAATATAAAGAACTCACTCACATAATTTATAGAGACTCTAATGTGAATGCTCTAAACAAATTAAACCAAAGGGGTGGTAATTTTTTACACGACATATAAATAATCACGGCTTTGAGGATCCGTATCTTACTAATTCACTAAACAAGTCATATTTAGGTTGATATATTTAACTAGTTTACCTTTCAACTTATTTAACTAAATAGTTCAATCCACTAACCCAATGTTATCTATTTACTTCTACATTCTACAACTCACAAACCTAATTAAAATGCTTACAACTTGATTACTATTTATCAAGCTTAGAAACCACTTGACATTTTTAGATATATTGTTAAATGAGTATGGTTCGGATCACATGATATTATATGTGTGAGAGTTGAGGTTGATGTTACGACCCTAAATAAAAGTCTGGATAATATTTGCTATAAACCATTTAATTTCCTAATCCGATATTGGTAAACTCGATTCGATTAACACCCCCATTTAAAATTATTTTCAAAAAAAGGTTTGAAAATGTAAAATATGATATCGGAATGAAATGTTTCACTAGAGGGACCTAAACTGTAATTAAACAACATGTTTAAAGCCGTTGTCGTGTAGGCCGGAATAAATAGAGTATACACGAGGACTAAACTACCCTTGTGTGATTCTTATCCTTATTCATGAAAGTTGACTAAATTACCCTTGCCTGTCCAAAACAGAGGCCTAATTTTGTCATTTCCAAAAGATTTCAGTTGTGATTTATTCAGAGAAAATCTCTGCCACCACCTTTGTACTGTGATCTTCTTCTCCTTATTTTCGTAAAAGACAAATATACCCCTCTCTTATACACACTATCTCTACATATAAATCAATCCCATATTCCCATTTCAATTTCCTGTAAAACCTGCATCTTTCAATGGCGATTTCGTCTTCATCATATGTTTTCACTTTCTTTATCTTTTTGCTTACGAGTGGAATCGGTATCACCAACTCACAACCGTTTCTCAACTCAGTTGAGCAAGAATCGGTCTACCGAGTTCTCGAGTCACTCAACTCAGACATTTCATGGCGATCACTCTTCCCGGACGACCTCTGTTCCTCCGCCCCACACGGCGTCGTTTGCGGTTACACCACCATGCCCACCGAATCCGACCCGGGAACCGTAAACATTGTTGAACTCAGTTTCGGGTTCGTTTCAGACCACAACCCGAACCCGCCTTGTGAGTCAAACTCCACAGATTTCAACCCGTTAATCTTCTCTTCATTTCCTTACCTTCGAAAACTTTTCTTCTACAACTGTTTTACACAGCAACCCGTTTCTTTACAAGCGTTCTCTCGGGTCGGATCGGGTCTAGAAGAGCTTGTTTTCATAGACAACCCTAGTCTTGTTGGGTCTTTTTCTGATTCTATCGGTAACATGTCGAGTTTACGGAGGTTGGTTATCACCGGAACTAATGTCTCCGGCGAAATCCCAGATGGGTTTGGTTTGTTAGAGAATCTTGAAGAAGCCACACTTTCCGGCAACAAATTCACCGGAATCTTCCCGGAAAATGTGTCAAAGCTCAAGAAACTCAAGATTCTTGATCTTAGCCGGAATGGGTTTGTAGGGAATATTCCGGCAGCTATTGGTGAGTTACAGGATCTGATAAAACTCGATTTGAGTTCGAATCTTCTTTCCGGCGAGTTTCCGGCGAGCATGAAGAGTCTAAAGTGTTTGGAACTTTTGGATTTAAGTTACAACCGGTTTTCAAATTCCGGGATACCTTTGTTCTTTTCAGAGATGAGTAAATTGAAAGTGATGCATTTGAGTAGGAATGAATTAGGAGGGGTGATTCCTGACATTTGGGGAAAGTTGAAGGATATAAATGCAATTGGGTTATCAGGGTTAGGGCTTGTTGGTGATATTCCATCTTCAATAGGGGTATTTCTGTCAAATTTGACATATTTAGCTCTAGACAACAACAAGCTAACGGGAAGAGTACCATTGGAGTTTGAAAGATTGAAATTGTTGAGTAATTTGAATTTGAAGAACAACAATTTGAGTGGGAAACTTCCATTTTCTACTAAATTTGTTTCAAGAATTGGAGGGAAACTTGAGGTACAAGGTAACCGTGAGTTGTGCTTGGATAAAAGGGTATTTAAGTCATTTACCAAGATTAATAGGGATTTGGGCCACTTGAAGGTATGCAATTGGGTTGAAATTGAGAATCCCAAATCTGCGATTGTCCATATTAATAGCTCAAATGCAATTGGTTATCAAGTTCCATCTTTACTAGTTATGTTTCTTTGGTTTTTGTTTAAGTAGAAGGATGGTTTGCCATTTCAAGGGCAAATATGTAATTAGGTAATTTAGGTTTTTACAAATATATACACTTTGTATATGAAATGAATGTTCAACATTACCATGAGAAATTGTCGTTACCATTGCATGATCATTCGTATATTTTCAATTGTATTCATACAAGGTGTTAAATGGTTTGTGTTCATGAGTTGATGGGTCAAATTTGACACAAATCTAAAACTTTACATGAAATGAAAATTTGACACTTATGACTGACGCTTTCACCCAAACATGACACGAGTTTCACCCAAATCTACTTAAGCCCACAAATTTCATGTGATATTCATTCTTGATGTGTTATATGTCATGTAAAAATGCTTTTAACTTGTATCAATCGATACATCTCCTTTTTAAGGCCCAAAACTAAACCCAATATGTAAACCCGCTAAATAATGTAAGCGTTAACACTTAGCTTGTTTCCAACGGGAATCATGCAATAGCTATATAAAAAACAAAAGTTACATTCAACCTCATACACCATCCGACCCAATTTCTGAATCATCCGTTGTTGACTTAGTCAATGATCGGGTTAGCCCGTCTCCGAAAGATTCCCCCTTTGACTTTGTAATACGCCTTGAGGACCTTTTTCGACCGTCTGTCTTTGAACCATCCTCCGTTTTTTGTTCTTGAGAACGCCTGGATCCCCTGTGATGTCTTCGTTCAAGTCGGGATTGGGATGATAATGATTCCTTATCTAGATTCTTGGAAGCCATTTTATTGTCCGTTGATCGATGACTGTTTGTTGTTGATCTTGGTAACAATGCAACGTCTCTAGATGTTTCTACACTACGAGTACTCCTGTGGCACGAATCATCTTTTCGGGATTTCCTACATGTCGAATCTACAAAAAGATGATAAACAAGAATACCAAGATAATAATTTTTTTGGTGTTGATGTGATTATTTAAAGTACATGTATGATATGGTTGATGTAACTTTTTTTGGCTAAATCAAACGGGATAAATGAGTAGAATAACTTAAAGAAACATCTTAGATCTTACAAACTGTTTTATTAATGTGCTTAAACTATCGTTATGCTTCTCATGCATAGGGGCTTTTAAATGGGTTATGCTCATGGGTTGAACCTCACACCAACTTGAAAATTTGACAAGAACATGAAAGTAACATGATTTTGCGGGTTGAAAACAAACTATTTATTTTGCATATTTATTTTAATTAGTTTACTTTAAAGTTACAAATTACCACAAGAAATACAAACATGTAAAATAATTATGTTTAAACTACAAAAATTAATACTAGTTTCTCTTTTTAGTTTTTATCATTTGAACTTTGACATAAAATACCTACTCATTTTAAGTTACCAAAAAGAAAATATTTTTTCAAAACTTGTAAAATTAACGGGTTAAGCCAATCAACCCACAAACCCACATGGTCAATACAAATATACAATACCCAAGCATGACTCGTTCAACTAAACGTGTTTAAAGTTCAACTTAAGAGATTGAAACTGACCAAAACTCATTGAAACTAAACCAAATACGTGAAAGTTATATTAGATTGGTGTCATGCAAGAAATTTACATATTTGGATATTTGATTGGCAATGATCGCATAAAGATAAAAATTACTTATTACTCAAACCTTCATGCGAATCAATCAGGGGCACATCACCACCAATATGCGCGACATGCTTCACATCCGTGGGTTGCCCGATTTGCATTTCTTGTTCCTTTTCATCATCTGCACCAAAACATTAATTTCATCGGTCGAACGATATAAAAGATGAGATTACGAATATTTTTTCATTTGTAATCGAAGAAATCAAGAAATTAAGAGAGATTTACTAACCAAATATCTGGGAGGAGAAGGCTTTTATGCCTCTAATAAGGCCTTTCACCTTCGTGGTCATATTCAATGGATTTATGTTTTGTATTTTAATTTAATAATGGGGTCAATTTGACCCCAAAAAGATGAGCAATCAAGCTTGAATAAACCTTGTGGGTGTTGGGCAGAATTAGAATTATTATTGAAATTAGATTGAAAAAGGAAAGAAAAAAATGGGAAACGTGAGAGAAGACATGAGGAAAATTGGGATGTATGTTTGCAGTTTGCATGCATGAGGCAAACCATTGAATTAAATTTTAAGACAAAAAGAGAGGTTTTAATTGATTTGTACTTTGTGCATCAATGAAACTTTTCATCACATCATCTTGCTCTTTTGAACAAGACTCAAAGAGAGACCGGCTGGTGACTACATGACGATGATTAATAGCACTCATAGCAAGGAGACTTATTGAAACGGAAACTCTCCTTAAACGTTTCATGTTTTAATGAAACCATCACCCCTTATTTCCACCCATCTTTTCATTAGTTTTCTACCACGTGCCCCTCTTGTGGGGGTATTTTCGTCACTTTTCATGTTTAACTTCTCAAACAACATTGATCTAATCTAATCGTCCCACCATCGCATAAATGGTTCTTAAACCTTGAAATTAATGTTCTCTCATGAGTTAAACATGAAAACTGATGAAAGTACCCCACCTAAGGGACATGTGAGGAAAACCAACGGAAACAATAGTAAAAAGGAGAGACAGTTTCCGTTAGACTGAAACTGTTAGCACTTGTAAATTTATGATGAAAACTGCATTAAGAAATATGTATTTAGTAAATCTTAAAAACTCATTTTAAGCCATTATTAATTTTTTTTCCCGTACATTCAAGTTAAAAAAAAAAATTACTAAAAAATAATAATAAATTAGGTTAAAAAAGTACAAGATACATCTCTCCTCTTCGGTATTTCATCGCTTGAAATCGAGCCATTAGTTTATCAAATGTATCTCTTTCGACCGCACAAATAAGAGCACCGTTAAAAAATCCTCACTCATTCGAATGTGTAAATCTTTATTCTCATTCTCGTTGAATTTTCTTTTAAAATAGTTTCCAATAGAAACTTATTTATGACTTTGTGGTTTCATATTCACTGCAAATCTGTAAATTATAAACCAATTTATCACAATCTCATCATCCCTAAATCTATCCTTAAGAACCCTAATTTGAGTTGTCACACAATTGTTAGAATAGAACCACACAACAATGATAAAAACATACTAGAAACAATCTAATTTAAGTTTAGAACTAGATTAACACACAAATATTCGGTCAAGGGTCTCCAACTTTTCATTTAAGGGTCTCCAAATATATAAAACGTTTTTTTTCACTAAGCGAGAAAAATTGAGTTGTCTCCGGGGATAACCCCTTCCCATCTCATAAATCCGCCCATGGGCGTGGGAGAGGGAGGCATGGTGCAGACCACGACGTGGGAAGGAGAGAGTGAGTTTTTTTTTTTTTTTTAAATTTTTTCAACCAATCAGAATATACCACCACCTCAACCTCCTATATTTTACTCATCTCTCTCTGCACCACTCACTCATTACACTCATTTTCAACCACCATTTCTCTCTCTCTTGTGTGACATGGCACTGACGCGTCATAACCCACCCTTCTCCGCCCCCTTACCACTACGCATAGTCTTAGGTGAAGTTGTCTCTTTTCCCTAAGAAAATTAATAATGTTTGTTAATATCTCATTCTTTTCATACCTTACAAATAAACTTTGTTGCGAATCATATTTATTTGATAGGGTTGTTGACTTGTTATCGTGGTAAGAGTGAGGGAAAAAGTGACGTGTAACATTGTTTTTTGCATGACAATCATATGAATTGTTACGTAATGAAAATAACAGTTTTATGTCGAGGAAGAATAACGTGAACCACAAATACATAACTTTAGAAGAAAAAGTTACAAATGATTATGCTTTATGATATGTGATGACATCTTTTTGCATGACAATCATATGATCAATTTGATATAGTTAAAAAGAAAAGAAAAATATAGCAAGAATACTAAAGTTATATTATTTAAAAAGAAATATATGATGTAAAAGAATACAGTACTCATATTAAAAGGAGTGATTTACAATCGTTTATGTCCTATGTATTGATTTTTCATAAATCATCATTTATGTTTAATTCTCATTGCACATCACGATGTCTGTTGCCTCTAAACTTGGTTAAGTTTCACGGATTAGAATATTAACGTAACAAATAATGTTAGGTTGGTCTTTTCCATGAATACTTCTAAAACCACGCTACAACAATATATTCTCATTCATCAGTCATCACTCATCACATCATCAAGTTTGTTTATTCAATTTTACAACAACAATTTTGTTTTGAATCACATTAGCGATTCATACTCCATGCTCGTTATTATAAAATCTCCCAGCATGATTTATACTTCATTCACTGATTTTACAATTTTAATTCTTGTACTTCATTATTTGATTCATTCCTAGAGGCTAGTAGGCTACTACATGTATGTAACTAATTAACCTCGTAAAGTCATAATGGTGCTCCATATTGTTTACAACCGAAAGCTAGAACTTCTTTACCCTATGACGCTTAATTATTTACTATAATGCTTAATCAGGGTTTTTTGTTATTGGAACCTGCATATTAATTTCCATCCTATATATATGTGGGATTTTATTCGTGGCTGCATATATGTTTCGTTATTTTATATTTTTTGCTCATTATATGTTTCCCGTGTGGATGCATAGATACATATGGATAGAAGTATAGAACACATAAAAGGGGCTCAAAAAACAAGTGATTTATGTTAGGCTATTACCTTTTTTTTAGGTTCATTAGGATTTGACCATGTTTTTTGTGTAGCTGCATTATATGTATCGTCATCCATCCATATACTTGATGGAACTTGATAAAATTCCTTTATTTGCAATTTTGAATATTAGTGGTTGTAGATAAAAATTTGTTAAAATCGGGGGTTTTAGATGTAGTCATGGAAAAGATCAAACTATCCTCTTTTCTAATCCATTTACAATTCTATTATGTTAATTTTAACTGGGTTAGAACCAAAGGATGTAATGTGTATGTGTAATGAAAATTAAACGTAAAATATGTTTTCTGAAAAAAATTAAGATAAAGGAGAGGACGAAAACTGTAATGATGTATAAATATAGGGACGAAAATTGTAATTTACTCTTTTAGAAATAAAGAAGAAGGTAAATTTACTAGCATAGAAAATAATTAATAGGAAGGCCAACTCAAACTAATAGCCGTTGAAACATCATTTTCGTCTTGATCTTCTTTATAATCACAATGTTTGACTGGTCTAGCCAAAGCACGATAGACTCCCGACACCAATGTAAGATCAGTCGACAACGGTAGCTCAGGCGGTGGAGCCAACATCAACTGCACCGGATCCGATAACAGATCAATGGTGTGAGGTGGTGGGTCACTTGGTAACTTAAATCGGTTGGATTTAGCACTTGTGTCGAGTAACAAGTGATCTTTCACTTTGCATAACTTATTGCAAATAAAGCAAGTTATCTTATGTTGAGTTTCCATGCCCAAAATGTGTGATTGGAAAAATATGGACAATGATGGGTGATTTGGCTTAAATAAATAAATTTGATGGTAGAGTAGCGAGAGGAGGGAGTTGATGTACAATGATGACAAGTGTATGGTGGACAAGACGCCTTGTTCGATGGATGTATGGTATGACTAAGTATGATAACGCGCGTGTAATCTTACATTTATTTGGTGCAAGAGTAAATTAAAAGATAATATATTGCTAATGGAAGTAAGAATATGTTAATTATTATATTGTCATCTAGTCATTTTGATTAATCATGATTTACCTAAACCAAAGAAGAAATCTAAATAAGCATTAATACGAATTTAGCTTGAATTACCTGCTTAATCAAGACCATATTCATTTCTAACTCATAGGTTGAAACATCGGTGAATCAAAGGCTTAGCTTGATCCTTTTGAAAAACAACCACACTTCATTTCATCGTGTCTCATACTCTCACTAAGTGTGACTTATGTACCTTTTAGAAATGTATATAAAATGATTTATAAATGAAAGTCATTGAAGTTAAGGTGTTGCTCTCCTTGAGATAATGATTAATGAGGGTTATGAGGTCAATACAGATTAGTTTAAAAAGTTATTGTTAAAAAAATTTGAATGTATAAAACAATTTGATGGTTGTTTTGATGATACTTTTTCAAACGGCTAGTTGATAATAATAATTTCATACCTTCGTATGGACACATTGATTTGATGATTAGCTAGTAATGATCCATTTAGAGTTTGAATTTGTACTAGTCAATCAAAATGAGATTTAATTTTTTTCAAGACACTTGATAAGCTTAGTGTTGAAGCAATACACAAATAAATGTTTCTTTGAGATATAATTTAGAAACATGAAAGATCTAATACATGAAAGATAGTTAAAAGTTTATAAAATCTTTTTAACTTTTAAGGTTTTTAACGATGCCAATCGACTCTAGGTCTGGTGTCACCCATCTCTCAGTTTTAGTGTCACTTGTATCAGAATTATAAATAAGGACCTAACGATTAACTAATACATGTTTCATGTTTAAAACATAGAATGAAGTCGGGTATGAAAGGAAAAAAGCGTTGAGTAACAAAAATAAACTCAAATCATGTGATATCTGTTAGTGGATATGTATACACGGATACACCGAACACGGTGATATCACTTATAATGTTAAAGATCATGCAAGTCATGCAAAAGCTCAAGATTAGCATCACAATTCATGTGATAAATTAGCATTTTCTAACCAAATGACAATAGATCTCAATATTATTTATACCATTTAAAGTCTATTAAGAAATATTTATTACTATAAGGGAGATTAAAATACAAGTGTTTTTTTTACTATGCTAATCGTAGGATACAATCAAAACGTGTCATGTGTATGATGGGCAAGGGTAGGTGCGTCAAACACATCAAAACACGTAATTACGGACTATATGTGTATAATTACGGACCACTACCAAGAAAAAAAGAAGTATTGTTAACACTTACGCCATCGTGAGATTAACCCACTTAATAGAGGCTTACATCTCTTATAAAGAAGGTTTTAGGTTCAATATCTATCAAATGTGTATTATGTGCGTTTGTTGTTAAAAAAATGTTAACACTTACGCCATCATGAGATTAACTAACCCAGTTGATAGAGGCTTATGTTTCTTATAAAGAAGGTTATGGGTTCAGTCTCTTTCAAAAGTGTATTGTGTGTGTTTGTTGTTAAAAGAACATTAACTTTTACACATGGTTTGTTTTAAAATCTAAATAATAACTTTTTAAAAGCGATTAAACTTAAACGAGACGTTTGCGTGTTAATCCATAATAAACAAAATGTATTGTCATCCTTAACAACAAAATGTGTATTTCACAAAAGTGAATTATATACTATGACAGAACTTAAAGTGACCAAAAAACCCCCATCAATCTATGCTGGTTTGATTAGATTTTAAGTTGAGATTAGTGTTTTCATTACAATATTTAGCTGAATAAACATGTAATCCCGTATGTAAAAAAGACGCAAAACAAGTTAATGTGATACGTTCTATTTCGCTTTTCAAAAACTTATGCTTTTGGTGGCAAACGATTTGAAAACGATCCATTAACCGGCGTGTCTGATGTCTCTGTGTCCGTTTCTGGCCCTTCCTCTATAAATTTAAAATAAAATTAAAAAATCAGTTAAATATAAACTTTTAAATCCATGATTTCTATTGCACTGATTAAATTAAAACTATTGTTTGTGTGTTGAAGGAAAGATGATACCGAAAAGAGACTTGATTGTTGGTCTTTTTGGTTTGTTGCTTTTCTTTTTAAGTTCAGCTGCAACAATAAACATAATGCCAAATAAGTATATTTTCAAAACTTTTACAAAATTATTAATTTCATATATATACTTACAAAACATATCAAATATCATATACATCCTTACAAAGTTTAAAACTAACATATATATATCCTTACAAACTTATCAAAATATCACATATAGTCATACATCCCTTTCAACTTATTTTCTTCAAAAATAATTTATAATACGACCATTTTATCCTTATTTTTCTAAAACTAAAAATTAAACAAAAAAAAGAACAAAAAAACCAACTGTTTCACTTTTATGCGTCGTTTTCACGCCCTCTAGTAATCTTTCCCCGTATGCTTTTATTGGATGAAGATAATTTTTATGATTTAGTAAAATATTATATTTGTAAAGGGTAAATTTGGTATTTAGTGAAAAATAGAGGTGAAATGATCATGTTATGGATTTTTTTTTAAATAAGTTAAAAAGGATATATATGATATATTTTGATAAATTTGTAGGGATATATATGATATTCTAAAGTTTGGAAGGATGTATATGATAGTTTTAAAGTTTATAAGGATATATATTATATTTAAAAAAATTAGGGATATATATGAAATTAACTATGTGAAAATCCTAAAACACGAGGTAAAAGAATAAACGGGTCAAACAGATAAAGTTGTTGAGGGTGTATTTTTGACACATATGACATCGTAAACAGCAACTCGACTTTCTATTATTATTACTATAGTTTTTATAATCATATAATCAACCAACTTACTATTTACAAAAGAAATTTTAATACGGGAAGAGAAAACAAAGTGTTTATGGGCCAGCCCAACCCAATCCTACCTGTTAAGACCCGTTTTTCAACCCAAACCTGTTATGACCCGTTTTCAACCCGCCCATTTTCCATATGTGTGTTCATGAGGGATTAAAGAAAGATACCCATTCCAGGAACTTGATAGTCATTCACAATCTCAAAATTCTTGTATGTGTAACCAACAAAGTTGATATCTTTAGATGAAAGCATCTGCAAATGAATTATGAAACCATCATATATGAAGAATAACAATATATATATATATACATAATGAAAACGTAACCATTTATGTGTGTGTGGTTTTATATATAGAAACAAACACATGAGAATAATAATGTTACCCTTCTCCATGGTCCAGATCTTGATGAACTATGGTTTTGGTGTTCAGACTGAAACATGAAAATGACAATAAATTCTATTAAAAAATGAAGCATATAAGAGAATAATCATTTATATATTTTTCATAGAGATGAAGATTTCAACTCCTCTATTTATGAATGGGTCAATTCATGTTATGTAGATCAAAAAACCCTCAACATGTCAAATGTGTTGAAATTCGTCCGCATGTTTTTGTGCAAACAACCTCCTAATTCATTTTAATTAAAAAAAAAAGCAGTTGGTAACACAAATCGGTCTCTGCAGTTTGCGAAAAATAACATGTTTTGTAACGAGTTGGGTATTAAGGCTGACTCATGTTAGTTAACTTTTTCATTAAGTTAGGGTGAAATGACCAAAATACTCTTTGACTTTTTGAATAGTTAAAGTCAAGGGCATTTTGGTCGTTTCACTCTATTTTAACTGAAAATTTAACAGAAGTTAGCCTTCACACCCAAACTCATTACAAACTGAAAGTATAAAAACCAACTTATGTTAACCTTTAAAATTTAATTGGGTGAAAATGACCAAAATACCCTTTGGCTTTTTGAATAGTCAAAGTCAAGGAAGGGTATTTTGGTCATTTCACTCTATTTTAACTAGAAAAGTTAACGGAAGTTAGTCTTGACACCCAAACTCATTACAAACTGAAAGTATGAAAACCGAAAACATGTTACTTAAAAGTTAAAACCCTTAGTATTCGAATGTTTTACTTTTCGCAAACCACAAGGACATTTGTGTACTTAACTCTATAAAAAATACAGTATGAGTGAAATATAATCAATATTGTAATCATATTTGACACATTATATATTTTAAGTATTTACAACTTTGGACATCAAAAAGTTTTTCCACTCAACCCAATTTATTGCAATGAGGTACCCGACCAGCCCATTTGGCCCAACTATGCATAAAAGTATATAACAATTAACAAACATATTACATACATACCTCTTCAAATTTTTCAAAGTTTTGAGTATCCAACTCATCATTAACTTCAGGAATAAATGCAGCTTCCATGTCATATATTTTATCCCAATCAATACCTCTAAACCAAATATGCGCCTAATATAATTAAAATATTAAAATGAGTTAATATATTTGAAAACTGATATTAAAACAGATCTAAGAAGCTAGAAAAGGACACACCATACAACACCTTTATTTCATCTGCGCCTTTTGATCCCAACCGTTGATTGACATTACAAAGCAGTTTGCTGATTAGATCTTTTGCCTCTAATGAAAGTCTTGCTTCTTCAGGAAACTTTAAATGCATTTTCCAGTTTACTATCTGCAAATGTAAACAATTAAGTACCGATTATATGTATGGAACAAATATTATTTTTAAATCATGAATAGTAGTACCAAATTAGAGAAGCAACAAAACTATTAAGTGATTAAAAGATGAATATTTTGAATGTTAGGTTGATTTTCTTTTAGATGGTAATATCTGTCACAACTACCGAGAAATTGGATGTAAAAGTTTTGTTTGAAAAGGTTACTCTGTCAATTTAACTTGTATTTGAGGATTAAATAAAGGGTTTAATTTTATAAACATATGAATAGAATTATAAGTTATCGGTTTCGGTAATTATACTAATTTTAAATGAGCTAATTTGATGATTTAATCATTAGTGGCCGGTTTCTTGCAAAGGTGGCATTTCTAATGAGATGCCTAATTTTGCCTAAAAACCTAAAAACACCTATTTTTTGTATTATTTATGTATATTTTTGCGTTGGATTTGTCTTTTTTGTACTGGAGTTGTGTTTTATTGTACTATATTTTGTTGTTGTATTAAAAAACCCAGTACAAAAAAAGTGTTTTTAGTTTTTAGGCAAAAACTCCTTTTTAGTGGATTCAACGCCTATAATTTCTTTTTTTTAAACTAGCTAATTTTAAAAAACTATAACTAACAGACCAGCCCAATTAGAAAATTATAATTATAAACTAGTTTGCCAAGAGGGTGGCTTGCCATATCATCTTTTTTACAGTTGTATATCCTTTAAATTACTGTTTACCTTATTCATTTCAAGAAAATTAGTTATTACTTGATCAGGACATTAGTCTATATAATTACTATTATTCGTAAATTAAAAGCCATGTTGCTAATAATATTTCAGAAGGAGAACGCTACAGAAAACTGTAAAAGTGCTTGTAAAGTAGATAACACATATAATTAGATGATTAAAAAAAGTGCAGTAGTTATTACTTATTAACTAGGTTGTAAAAGTGATAAAAAAAGGTTTATAAAAATGCTACCTTCCTACAAGTTGACATTGGATCATCAGAGTAGAAAGGTGGATAACCAACAAGCATTTCAAACATAATAGCACCAAGAGACCACCTAAAAACAACAAAATTTAAAAAATCATTTTAAAGAAAACAAATCAAGATTAAAAAAAATAATAATAATATTGTTACTTACCAATCGCATTCCAATGCATAACCCTTTTTCAGTAAAACCTCTGGAGCTATATAATCAGGAGTTCCAACAGTAGAATAAGCCTGTAATATCACAAAAGATCAAGAAATTGTAACATTTTAATCCAATTTATAACCCTTTTTTAAGAAAATGAATAAAAGATAAAAGTAAGATTTTTACGAGTGTCCGCCTGTTTTTCTGCCAATGTTGCAGTTGTTCTTGCTGTGTTCGTCTTTCACCCGTTGAACTTCCACTAGCATGATCACCACTTGAAAAATCAGTTTCTTCAAGTGTACTACAATCTAACGGTTTACACAATCCAAAATCTGATAATCTCAAATGACCAAATTTATCAAGTAACAAGTTATCTGGCTTAATATCTCTGTAACAAAAACAAAACATAAATATTAGTTCAAATTTACTAAAATATAATTCTAAAAATAAGAGTAAACTGCAGTTTTCGTCCCTATGGTTTACAAGGATTAACAGTTTTAGTCCTTAACGTTTAAACTCTTAACAGTTTTCGTCCCTAACGTTTCAGGTCTTAACAGTTTCCGTCCCTCACGTTTCAAGTTTTTCAATTTTCTGTAAAGGGTTTAGGGATAAAAACTGTTAAGACATGTAACCTTAGGGGCGAAACTGTTAAGTGTGGACTGAAACTGTTAAAGCTTGCAAACCTCAAGGACCAAAACTGCAGTTTACTCTAAAAATAATGAAGCAAGTTATAGATACCTATGTACATAATTATGCTTGTGAATGGATTCAATAGCTAAAACTGTTTCAGCAACATAAAATCTTGCTTCATCTTCATTTAATGTATCTTTTCTCATTAACAAAGTCATCATGTCGCCACCAGGTAGATATTCCATGATGAGATATAAAAATTCATCATCTTGAAAAGAACAATATAGTTTAACAATACAGTTACTGTCCACCTCAGCAAGCAGGTTTCTTTCAGCTCTCACATGTTCAACCTAATAGATATTGTTTATAAACTAAATACCAGAATATAAAGTAAATAAAAGATAAAGAAAATTATTATTAAATGTTTAGTCACAAAATTGGATACTTGGCCTCTGCGAAGCATTTCTGATTTCTTAAGCTTTTTCATCGCGTATACATTGCCTGTTGATTTCTCCCTGCAGATTCTCACCTAAATTACAGATGACCATAAGAAAATAGAGCTTATATGAGAAAACGATAAAACAAGAAAAATAATAAACACATTTAAAGTTTTAAAATAATATTCAGCAGCAAAAACAATATACCTCACCAAAAGCACCCTTTCCTATCATGGTGAGTAACTCAAAATCATCAACTCCCATTTTGTGTCTTTGAAGGCGCATATATTCAGTTTCTTTTTTCTCTAGAGATTTAATCAAGTTGTTTTGATCTTCTTCAGACACATCAGCATCAGCCAATTTCTTCTCAAGTAGATTTCGTCTAGTGAACAAAAAAATTAGACAAAAAACATAATTTGGCCACATAATTTTAGGTTTTTATTTGGTCATTTTATTAAGTAATGGAACTTATAATATAAAATTCATCATATCTAGTATATCAACAACCTAAGCAAGAAGCCAAACGACCTATAAATAGATATCTAAGATTATGTAATTTCATAAACAATACCTTTCTCTCCTCTCCTGCAAATTCTTCATTTGCTCCTTGTAATGATTCTCAATATACTTTTTAGCAGCAGCAACCTTTTGCTTTGATATATTTGATGCTTCTTCTTTAGAAATCGATTCATCTTCAACTGCATCCATTGAATCTCTCCTTTTGGTATTTGACCTCAATCGATCTCTTGGTTAGAAACTTATGTAACCAACTTCTTGCAGAATCCATCAATTTCCCTCACCCCAAGGAATTCATCACCAACCACAAATCAATGCCTCAGAAACACACAAATCAATAAGAATTCTCCACTCCGCAACAGATTTCTGTAATCACATGTTATTCAAAATCAATGCAAAGAAACTGAAACAAAAACAAACTGCAATGTAGCAATGTATAAGTGTATAACCACCAATTGTTCGAGATCACAGATTCAACACGATTTTTGAGCATTTGTTTCAAACGAACTCATGAATTGGCGAATTGCTCAAAGTAATTGATGCAGATGCAAAACAATAAACATTACAAAAATTTAACACTGCATTTCGAGATCCAATAGCTTTACAAAAATGCTAACAAATCTCCAGATTCCCAAATTTCGAGCGGTAGACCGAATTTTCACAAAGATGAAGCTCGATATGCGATAAAGGCTAGCGAATCAAAGCGCTTTATAAAAAAATGTGCCGCAAACAAATATTCAAACTTACCGTAACGAAATAAACTAATCTGCAACACCAAAACTGAAAAAATGGGATTGAATTGACGCAGAATCAGCGGTCAATCAGAAGAACAACAATTAATCCTGTGACGGAGATATGATAATGCAGAATTTTAAATTCGATCGATTCAGAAAGTTTTATGTACGTATATTAATGGATATAAATGTAAACATACAGAGGAAGTAATGTTCCGCCATTTTCGTGCTAGAATTCTCTCTCTGTAAGGCTTTAAGCTCTCCGGTTGGTATCTTCGTTGATGCCCACACAAATTTTGGTTTTTATATATACCTTCGGTCAGGTAGTATGTTGTTTCTTTCTTTTTGTTTTTTTCCATTTCTGATTAAAACTTAAAAAAAAATTATCTTTGTAGTTATTATTTAGGATTGTATTGGATTTCTTTTTGTACCAAATATTTTTCTGTATTTTTTTTGTACTGAATTTTCTTTTGTACAGTATTTTTTTATGCACTGGATTTATTTTTTTTACTGGATTTTTTCTTACTAAAGATAAACGGTTCAAAAGTGTTTCCCAATTTTTAATTTTATTATAATTCCCCAATGAACCTTCCATGTGTAGTAAAACCATTATGATCGATCAAGATTTGGTTTGAATTTATGATCCAAATGGTTATAATGAGTTTTTATGAGTAATGAGTTTTTATGAGTTTATAGTCATGAAAACTAGTTTAAATAAACAAAGTTCAAGTGAATTCGGCTTGTTTTGACATATCAAAATTCCGTGCTTGACCTGTATTTGAAGCTTGAGTTTGGCTTGGTTTCGATTGTTTAAATTATCTTATTTGTATATATGTATACTTATAAAACTAGTATATCTATATAGAGATAATAGGTTCATTTAGCTCACAATCAAGTCAATCTCGGTACATGAAATCAAGTTTATGTTAGAATGATAGATTATTAAACGAGCTTCAAATTAAGGGCAATTCGTTTAAGCATGACTCGAATTGTGCTTTTAGAGAGCTAATATGGAGTAGCTCATGAGTTTGCCTTTTAATTTTAAATTGAAAAATAATGAAATGACTGTGGCTTGTTTTTTAACTTACGAATATGTAAAAGACAAAAAAAGAAATATATGTTTTGAGATTATTATATTTTTAATTTTTTTAACTCCAATAAATTGCATGCTATGATCCAAGTTGACCAGGAGCGACGTGCCTCCACATGGACGTGCATGTTCTTTTGTTTTTGTATCACATGCCGTTGTTTTTCGAAACAAATTCAATGGACATTGCCCATAATTCTATTTTAAATTATTGAATTACTTCATTTATTTATTTATACCCAGTTATTTAATTTTAAATCAATTAACTAACTAAATAATACCTAGTAAATTAGTGTTCTGTTGAAATAGGTAAAAGATTTGAGGATTATTCGATGAGATTTTTGCCGGCAAGAGTGCTAGCAATTAGCTTTATACTAACTCCTAACGACGTGAAATGCCAACAGTTACCGACACCTGTTTTGCTATATATTAAATTTTATTATTTTAATCTTAAAAATAATCGATAAATATTGAATGAGTTGCGACTCTGCAACCTTGTGTCATTCACTCATTATATATAATAACATCTTATTATGCAAGGTCGGTGGCCTTTGCCATTGATCAAACACACCCTCAAACTTTTAATTTATTTCTAATCAAACTCTTAAACTTTCTGTCTTTAGATATTTTCTAAATCACTTCTTTAACTTTGTATACAACTTAAAAACTAACTTCTCAACTTTATAAAATTTCATTTTAACCCTCTCAAGTTTCTAATATTTAGAGTTTACCTCATGTGGTATTTATTATATGTCTTTCCTCAATAACTTTTGTTTATTATTCTTTTTAGAAGTCGTAAAGTTCGGATTTTTTATAATTTCGTTTCTTATATAAAATCTCAAATGTTTACAATGTTGTAGTTATGCAAGGTCGGTGGCTTTTGCCATTGATCAAACACACCCTCAAACTTTTAATTTATTACAAATCAAACTCTTAAACTTTCTATCTTTAGATATTTTCTAAATCACTCCTTTAACTTTGTATACAACTTAAAAACTAACTTCTTAACTTTATAAAATTTCATTTTAACCCTCTCAAGTTTCTAATATTTAGAGTTTACCTCATGTGGTATTTATTATGTGTCTTTCCTCAATAACTTTTGTTCATTATTCATTTTAGAAGTCGTAACGTTCCGATTTTTTATAATTTCGTTTCTTATATAAAATCTCAAATGTTTACAATGTTGTAGTTATGAGTATAATTAACGGTCTCGGCATAACGTACGAGTTTGTGATCGCAATATTCTAAACATTTTTTGTACATAACTACGTTTTGTCACCGTCACACATGAAACAAACTCTACGCTCTCGTCGCAACGCGCGGGTAAAAAAGCCTTGTTAATTATATTTTTCATATAATGTTGAAGGTAAAAAAATTTATACCTTTATTTATATATTAAAGAAGTTATTACCAAATAAAATTTAAGTAAGAACTATTCATAAATAATTATATGGATGCATAGGTAGAATTTAGATTTAGTTATTAACTAGCATGTTTTGAGAAAAACTTTTTATGTGTCAGTTTATCATAGAAAGTAGGGGTGTAAATGAGCCAAGCCAGCTCGTGAAAAGCTCGGGATCGGATAGGTAAAAAGCTCGAACGAGCCGAGCCTAAAGAGCTCAAGCCTGAACTCGAGCCCTAAAATATGGTTTGTTTACTTATCGAGTCGAGCTCGAGCTTCAGGTGTCGAGCTTAAGCCGGCTCGCGAGCCTTAACGAGCTTTTTCTTTATATCACTTTTATAAAGTTAATAACTATATATTTATATTAAAAATTATTTCTATATATAATATTAAAATTAAAAAAACCTAAATCACATATATTATATTATATACAAAAAGGAATAACTCTAAAAATAAATAAAATTAATAATTAAAATATATAAATTAAATAGTTAAATAATCAAAGAGCCGAGCTCGAGCTTGAGCCCCCTTAAATCTTAACGAGCCGAGCTCGAGCCTTATCAAGCTCAGGATCAAGCTCGAGCTCGGCTCGACTCGTTTACACCCCTAATAGAAAGAAATTGCTTATAATTGGGTGCTATACTTTAATCCCTACTAAAAAATATGTCTCTCTCCATACATCTCACATTTGTTCAAATGTATTGTAAGACTCTAGAATATAATATGATATTGTATATAGGTAAACTTTGTCTTTCTTTTATTTGGTTTAATTCAAATAATCCTTTTAGCTAGAACATTTAAAAATCATGTTGTGGGCATTCTGGTTGTAATTTTATTGCAATTTTAATCACACAACTAACACCATCCAATTTTCGGCTAAACTCTCTTGACATGACAAAATATCTACTGGTAATGAAGTACACCTCTCCTCTCTCTAAGCCATGGCTACCTACAATACCATCATCACCATTGCTGGCTTAATTTTCAAAACCTATAACCATCATCGTATGTAAATCGTGCCTAGAATTCAACTCAAAAGTCATTGGATTCATATGCATCTGCCTTGTCTGCGTTCACTCTTTAATTATAAAGTTGAAATTCGTCGAGTAACGGGTCGCTATCACTATTGAATTCGACGTTGGACCCTCCATCGGACCATCGCTATACATGCCTTCCTCGTCAAACCAGAACCACCACCATCAATATTTTATTGTCAACTAAATGTCAAGATTGTCATATTACCATCAAACTTCACAAACATCTTCACCACATCCTACAACGGTAGTTCAATTTTCAATTATTGAGGTTGTCCCATATTATCCGCCGTATGAAAACATAGTCGATGGGTTGTTCTAGTAAATTAAAAGAGTAGTCGTAGCGTGTACTCTAGTGCTTAGCTGGGCATTCTAGACCGCCAGAAACTCCAACTCTGAAGATGTTGTATACCCAGGAGCACCGCTATCTGCAGGTTATCAGAGTTGTGGTACATCAAAGACGAGTGACGGAGGGGAAGGGAGGAGCAACTCTCGCTTGTGATCTTAATGAATAGGTTTATTTTGGGGTTTTGCAAAAATAGGTGTTTTAATTTTTTGTTCTTTCATATATAGCAAGAGTATTAGTGTTCTAACCATAATTGCAATAGAAGTGTAACCTCATTAACCCAAGACGTAATTTTAGACATATGGACTAAAAAGAATGCATGACCTAAACCACATGTTCGAAAATCAAAGATCTCAATTGTATATAATAATTGATATTTTAATTGTCTATTTAAACCATGTTAATTAAAATTTTTTTTTACAT
This sequence comes from Stevia rebaudiana, assembly GCA_009936405.2. NCBI lineage: Eukaryota > Viridiplantae > Streptophyta > Magnoliopsida > Asterales > Asteraceae > Stevia > Stevia rebaudiana. Next base: position 998,928 of record WOUH02000002.1, read on the forward strand.
TAAAATAGAAGGTAGGCGGACAACAAGCTGCGTCGCTAGTCCTTTTTGGTAGTTACCTTATGCTTTGGGTGCCTATTGCCTAAACACTTGTACCACACATATCATTGAGGCACCATACCTCTAATATTCCTGAATAAAAATTATGAAAGTTACCTTAAACCAATTAGATGGTGTCATATAATTTTTACTCTAATTATGAATACCAACCAAATCACTTGCAATGCAAACCCAAAATATCCACCAAGCAACTCACGCCTTTATTTATTTCTTTCTCTCTTTGCTTTCACCGGCAAAATATACCCCAAAAAAACCCTTATCGACTTGCGCCAATGTACTTGGCTTACTTGATTTACCCGAACCCAAAGGGGCTAGCCAAAAGCGTCCCTATCTCCCTTAGAAATTAGAATTCTTTGTTGCATTTCTAGATTCTCTGAGTAGTGTTACAGGTTTCTACGCTCGTTCCTAAAAAATTATAAAATATATGTAGAATAATATTTTTAATATTATTTTAATCTGTATATAGTGTTATTTATTACTTTCCTTTTTGTTTAGCATTTAGGTAATACTAAGATTAGGAGCTAAAAGAGTCACCTTGGATTACATGAATCTTTGAGGGGCTAACTTGTGAGTTGTTTAACAGTGCTAGCATAAAAAAATATATGTATCACTTTGGTTAAGCGGACTTTGGTTTAGCAGGTTCTGCTTGACCTTGCCTTGTGAAAAAGGCAATATGAGTATAGGAGACGGATTCGATACATATAATAATTTTGGTACTAATTGTAGGATACAATCAAATAATAACACGTGCAGACACCAAAAAGGCTGTATAGTAATTTTGCAATTTAACACAATCTTAGAAACAATACATAATTTTAGGAAATAACATTTTTAGTTTAAAAAAACTTTCACTCATTAATTAAAAATCAAATAAGTATTTTACGCAATTACGCTTCAATATTAAAAATAATTTACACCATTAAATAAAGAATTTCATAATATATAATTTGAGTACACTATTGATATGGTTTTTTTACGTGGTCCGTAATTATGTACGTGGTCCGTGATTATACTCTTGATATGTAATTTATGTGTGTATTTTTGTCGTGATACGTGATTATACACATGGTCCGTGATTTCATTGTGCGTAATAAAAAACATGGTCTGTATTTTATGTGTGTATTTTGTTCGTGTTCCGTGATTATTCACTTTGGTCTGTAAATTATGTGTATATTTTGGTGGTCCGTTATTTTTACAGCGGTCAATGATTTAGACCCTCAGTCCGTAATTACATTAATGACGTTTCTGCCCTTTTATGATACCCGATGCATTATGTATGTTTATTTATCAAACGTTAATTACGGTTTTGCTACCATGTTAATTTAAGCCTTCCGGCCATTAAAACGATCAGACAGATGAATTACATCTTACGATTAGCACATATTTCCCTATATGTATTTTAACCTCCGGCCCCTATGAGTATATGACTATTATCGGCGTTGAATATAGTATTCTTTAATAAAAAAAAGTTGAATTATATTGTAATTATTTTCTTGTTTGAATTATGAGTTTTGCCATCACATAGTTGAAATACGACAAAGGCTGAGAGCATGAATCACATGTTGTGTTTGATATGATTTTATAGTTAGACATGATTTTCTT
>WOUH02000002.1:1001140-1011548 GCA_009936405.2 Stevia rebaudiana
CTAAATCCAAAAGATAAACCCTAAAAGCTAAGATCGTAGAGTTTGACAAGACGGTTTCAACGCCGCTAAAATGAGTTCAATCAGAGTTCGTTTGAGTCGGTTTATGATTTTTTTAAAATCCCTTTTAGCCCTCTCAGAATAAGCTCCCTATTTAGTTGATCGTAACCCTATAATTAATGTAAGTGTTGTTTGATTTCAATTAGAGAAGAACGTTTAAGTAAGAAGGGACTTATTGCAATAATAGTAAAAAAAAGATTTAAGCTCATTAGGGAATAAGTAGATAAACGTATGATAAGGTGGAAAATTGAGAAAAAATGTTACGACAACTCTTAAAAGTGGTGAAATATGATGTGTCGCTGATGTGAAAGTCAAGAATAATGACATGACTCCTTATAGTCTTAGATATGTACTTTTAGGTTGACATCAAATTATAGAAGAAAATGTTGTTGTAGAGGATTTTGATAATGACCACTTTTATTGAATTTTTTTCAAGTTCTTGTACTTTTTTTAGACGTTCATAACTTATACATACGATAAAACTTAAAACAAAAAAAACCCTACAGAAACTATCATTTTTTATCTTAAAAACGAGTACACTGTTGTTATATAAAAAAATTACGTGTCAACTTATTGTGTTTAATCCTTGTCACTGTATTTTTCCAAATGAGTTGAAGAAACATAAGATATAATATTTTGTGATACAAAACACAAACAATAAAGTTCATAATACACAATACATAAATTAATGCACAATACAAAACACACATGTAGTAGGATAATACACAATGTTAATTCCATAGACATAAGATACAATACACAATAATATGAGTTGGAGAGACGCAAGACATAATACAAAGTACACATTATATGAGTTGGAGATATATAAAACACAATATTGTTGAAAAATAAGACACAATACACATTTTAGACAAAATAACGAAGATTAGACACAATGAACTGAAAAACGTAAAAAAAATATAATTTTATTATATAAAAACACTATACTCATTTTAAAGAAAAAAAACATGATATTACTTTGTATCCCTCCGTCTTTCACACATCTTTCAGCAGCACACAAAATGTCTTCCTAAGGTGACTACCTTGAAGTTCTTTCTCCCAGAGAATTTCTCATCTTCTAATTATATTTATACATGGAGTCGTGAATCACATGTTTAATTGTTGATTTCTTGATTTGCAACAACCGTTTCCCATCTCTATTATGTTTTGAAAGATCCATCACATGTTCATCTATTTTAATTACAAAATCATCTTACGATGATGAATTGATGATATATCTTTGTTATGACAGTTCTAAATTACGTGTGTGCTTGATGGTAATTCCTAATTTTTGGATTGGATATCCGATTTTGCTTTATATTATTAAAAGTTAATTTTTTCTAATAATAATTTTATTGACTTGCTCAATAAAAGGCGCGAAACATAACGAGTCTCTGCCGATGGCTGGCGTGTCAAACAAGCCAATCGACCCAAGTTGTATACATCTTCGAATACGACGTCGTCTGTTATTAGGTTCTTTGGGGTTGAGTCAAGTTAAGTTTCGTTAGGTTTCAAAAGGGGAAAAACCAGAAACACAATCCTGTTCACAAATTGCGTTTTCAGTTCATCTAGGGTTTGATTAATCATCTAAGCGATCTGTATTAAATCTATAATTGTGCAATATATTCATTCGATCGATCACTACGCTCGATCTTCTATTTCAGAAAGTTGTTCAAGTTAGACTGACAAAAATCTGTAATTGTTCTTTGATTTCGTAATCTCTGGAAATAAGGACGATCAATCATCTGTAGCGGAAGACTCGTGCGTCGTTCAGGTTAGACTGACTGTATCGTTTGTGATGATTGTTTGTTTGAACAATTTAGCTCTGATTGTCACATTGATTGTTGAAAATATGCTGAAACAAGTATGTACTGGTCGAAGAAAATGTTAATGTGTTTAGGTAATGTTGTAGGAAGCAAATTTTAAATTTCATTTGAAATTAACAGGACATTATTGCTCAATTGAGTGAAACACCGATCGTAAGTGTGTTAAGTAAGCTATTAACATTGTGAAATGGCACAGAAGTGAACAACTTTACCAGATATAGTTCCTGAATATCGTGCATTTTGTACATAGAAGAAGCTGGATGATGTTTTACACACGCTTAATTGTTATTATCACCTGCATGAGTGTCAAATCTAAAACATTGCCAGATTTTCTCTTATTTTGTTGGTACATTAGTTTGTTTTGCTACCTGCATTTTGTTGATTTCAATTTCATTCAATTTGTGGTTGTGGCAGTGGTTCATTAGGATCTTAGTGCTCTTGAAATAACTGGTTTACAGTATGAAAGAAGAGGAAGAAGATAGAGCTCTGTTAAATAGTCTCGGTGTCACATCAGCCAACCCGGATGAACTTGAACATGATATATTGGAACAGGTATTATATCATATTATTTAATTTCTTGTGTTCTGTTTATGTTTTTTCTCACTTACCTAAAAAGATTGTGTTGCTTGCATGATGCAAGCCAAATAAATATGATTTTAAGCTTTATAAACTTAGGATAAGATGCTTACATGCTGTCAATGTCAATCTGTCACAACTGGTTTTTATATTTATAGTTTTTAACTATTGGCAGGCAAGAAACAATGCTGAAAACGGTAGCCAAGTGAGAGTAACCAATGAACCATCATCCACCAGCCAAACAGATGTTTTAAATAAATTAAGAGCTATAAAAGTTGAAATAGATGCTGTTGCATGCACAATTGAAGATGTGAAAAACGTTTCAAGAACCGAAGAACAAGTAGACAAAAATGATGATGAAAGTGAACCATTAGATGTTAAAGAAAGCATTCTGCAGGCTTCTAATGATTTAAACCTTCAACATGCTCTAGCAACTGACCGATTGGAAAGCCTAAAGAGGGCAAAAGCTCAACTCGAGAAACAAGTTGCAAAGTTGGGAAATGAACCTAAAGCTGGTAAACATGAAAACATCTTGCAATATCTTGTTAAAGAAGAACCAAATCATAAACGAAAGCAGAAAGAAGTTCCAAAAACAAGTAAGAAATTGAAACTACAGAAAACAGTAGCTTTTAGTGATGATAGTGATTTTGATGCTGTTTTAAACGCGGCCTCTGCTGGATTTGTTGAAACAGTGAGTCCTTTAAACTGTTATCAGATTTACTTTGCAAAACATGAAAAGTAATTTATTTTATAAAAAACAATGAATTGAGACTTTTTGTTTCAGGAAAGAGATGAGTTGGTTAGAAAAGGAATTTTAACCCCGTTTCATAACCTAAAAGGGTATGAACGTCGCATTGAGGAAGCGGGACCTTCTAATACATTTGAAAAAGTCAATGATGTTAATGATTTTTCTTCTGAAAGTATATCAAGAGCTGTTAGATCAATGTCAGAGGCTGCAAAAGCGCGTCCTACAACAAAGGTGTTGGATCCAGAGTTGTTACCAAAACTTGAAGCACCAGCACGCCCTTTTCAAAGACTTAAAACCCCTTTTAAAGTTCCTCAGTCTCTGAAAAATGTGGAAGAAAAATTTGAAGATTTAAATAAGAAAAAAAGGCGTCCTTTGCCTGAGAAGAGATGGAGGAAACAAGTATCTCGTGAGCAGAATCTTCTGGAAGAAAATGGTATGTTGCTATAGATTAGTATAAAATTAGAGGTCCCAATGGGTCAATTTGCGTAATGATTCATCTCCAAGAAAGCAAACCTGGAAAACAAAGAAACAAAAACACGTATTTTTCTGCTTAAAAAGTTTATTAAAATAATTATATGTTGAATTAATTTAACTTTTATGATTGTATATGATATAAAAAAAGGAGAGAAAGCATCTGGACTGTGTAGGTCATGCAAGTTGACCTCAAGTATGTATCAATGCATGTGTTCTCATATAATACCAATTAAGGACAAATATATGCTGATTGACAAAAATACCCTTATCTTTTCTTTGAAAAGACAACAAATAACCTACATGCTGATAACTATCAAATGTACTTTTGTCTTTCCGGAAATTTTTGTTATTAATCATGTTTTTTTGTAGGAATGCGTTTAGATATTTTCAATATATGGATGGATTAATGAAAAAATATAAATATTCAGTTGTCTACACATATATCTTTTCTTAAAAAGTTTTAAAACTATGTCAACATTTCTTTTTATCATTTTCTTTATTATCCTGAATGCAGATGACACAAGAGGCTCTAGTATTGAAGATGATAATCAAGAAGGCGATGAAGAAGCAGAAGAAGGCGATGAATCTACTTTTGTGAAACTAGAAGGTGGATTAAATATTCCAGAATCTATTTTCAGTCAACTTTTTGACTATCAAAAAGTAGGCGTACAATGGTTATGGGAACTTCATTGTCAAAGAGCAGGTGGAATAATTGGAGACGAAATGGGACTTGGAAAAACAATTCAAGTTTTATCATTTCTTGGAGCTTTACATTTTAGTAAAATGTATAAACCGAGTATAATAATATGTCCAGTTACATTATTAAGACAATGGAAAAGAGAAGCAAAAAAATGGTATCCAAATTTTTATGTGGAAATATTACACGATTCCGGTCAAGATTCTTCTTACAAAAAGAAACAAACCAAATCAGATGAAAGTGATTATGAAACTACTGAGAGTGATGAAGAAGAAAAAGTATATTCAAAAAGCAACAAGTGGGATTCTTTAATAAACCGCGTTTTGAGAAATGAATCTGGTTTGTTGATAACTACTTATGAGCAGTTACGGATTTTAGGTGAAAAACTGCTTGATGTTGAATGGGGATATGCGGTTTTAGATGAAGGACATAGAATAAGAAACCCTAATGCAGAAGTTACTTTGGTTTGTAAACAGTTACAAACTGTTCATCGTATTATTATGACAGGTGCACCGATTCAGAATAAATTAAGTGAACTTTGGTCATTGTTTGATTTTGTATTTCCTGGAAAATTGGGTGTTTTGCCTGTTTTTGAAGCTGAATTTGCGGTTCCGATTTCTGTTGGTGGTTATGCTAACGCGTCTCCTTTGCAAGTATCCACTGCTTACAGGTAAGCATATATATTTTATATATATATATAAATATAAATAATGTTTAATTCATATATGAGGGTGCAATTTTAACTCAATTTGGCAACTTCAATCCATTCTGTAGTAGTTTAACCCTTTGTTTTAATTATTAACCTAAATCAAACCTAGACAATTTACTAATATATATATTTTTTAATTTTGTTACAAGTAAAAAGAAAAACAGAACCACTGGAAAAAAATGTGAAGAAAATAATAGAATTTTGTATGGTTTGTTTTAGTATTAACATGTTAATATATCCAAAAATAACAGAAAAATAGAATTATTTAATTACCTAAATCAAACCTAGACAATTTACTAATATAATTTTTTTTAAAGTTTTGTTACAAGTAAAAATGAAAAAACAGAACCACTGTAAAAAAATGTTAACAAAATAATAGAATTATGTATGGTTTGTTTTTGTATTAACATGTTATTTATCCAAAAATAACAGGAAAAATAGAATTATGAACGTTATTACTTCTTTATGGAAAAAATGTTAAGGAAATATTATAATTATGTTAAGAAAATAACAGAACCACCAAAATGATGAAAGTTGTAGCTTTATTATATTATTAACATGTTTTTATATCCAAAAAGAGATTATATGGAAATTATGAAAATAATAGAGTTAGAAATAACCAATTGTTTATTTTTTGACCCGTTACCTAAATATCAGGTGTTTCTAGAATTATGTATCTGATTATTTTTTTTAACAATCTACAGATGTGCTGTTGTTCTACGCGACTTAATAATGCCATATCTTCTGAGAAGAATGAAAGCGGATGTAAACGCGCAACTTCCATCAAAAACCGAGCACGTATTATTTTGCAGTCTTACATCACATCAACGATCTCTCTACCAATCATTCCTCGCCAGCTCAGAAGTTGAACAAATCTTCAACGGAGAACGAAACTCGCTTTACGGAATCGATGTAATGCGTAAAATCTGCAATCATCCCGATTTACTTGAACGAGAACACGCAGCCCAAAATCCAGATTACGGAAACGAAGAACGAAGCGGGAAAATGAAGGTGGTTAAACAAGTACTTAGGGTTTGGAAAGATCAGGGTCATAGGGTTCTTCTTTTTGCACAAACGCAACAGATGCTTGATATTTTGGAGAATTTTTTAATCGGCGAGGATTATACGTATAGAAGGATGGATGGGTTGACGCCTGTGAAACAACGGACCGCGTTGATGGATGAATTTAATGACTCTGAAGAGGTTTTTATATTTATTTTGACTACTAAAGTCGGCGGGTTGGGTACGAATTTGACTGGTGCTAATAGAGTTATCATCTTTGATCCTGATTGGAATCCTTCCACTGACATGCAGGTTTGACCTCTTTTTACTTGTAGTTTGACCTGGGTCAAAATGGTCTGGTTCAAACGGGTAACTATTTGGTCTGGATCAAAATGATTACTAAAAAATATATATAATTTCTATAATAATCTAATTTGTTGAACAAAATGTAAGTTTGACCTCTATTTACTTGTAGTTTGACCTGGGTCAAAATGGTTTGGTTCAAACGGGTAGTTATTAGCTCTGGTTCTAAATGATTACAAAAAAAATATATATAATTTTTATAATAATCTAATTTGTTGAACAAAATGTAGGTTTGACCTCTATTTACTTGAAGTTTGACCTGGGTCAAAATGGTCTGGTTCAAACGGGTAACTATTTGGTCTGGATCAAAATGATTACAAAAAAATATATATATATATAATTTTTGTAATAATCTAATTTGTTGAGCAAAATGCAGGAGGGTTAATTGTTACTAAAATAACACTTTAGTTGACTTTGGTTTTTCGATCATTTGACCTGTTTTCTTTTTTACTATTGTATAACTATAGTTGTCTGCATATACACAAATAAATACTTATTATTTACTAGTTTACTACCTTTCCCATTTTACCCTTGATTGCCCATATTTATAAATCTTGCTAGTTTTTAAGTCAACTAGTATCTTAAATGCAACTTAAATCGGCATTCTGTTGGGTGTTTTTAATTGTACAAATCTTATGTTTTTTTTTAATGGAAAATATTACCTGTTTGACGACCCGTTACAGATAAAACCGGATAAAAGAAAACTTGAATCACCTCATTCATTAGTAAAAAAGTAAAAAATTGAAACATATATATGGGTTGGATAGTTTTTTAGTATACTATTTATGTTGCATTGATAATGACAGGCGAGAGAGCGTGCATGGCGTATTGGTCAGAAAAAAGATGTAACAGTTTATAGACTAATAACTCGCGGAACAATAGAAGAAAAAGTATATCATCGACAAATATACAAACATTTTTTAACCAATAAAATCTTAAAAAACCCACAACAAAAAAGATTCTTTAAGGCTCGAGACATGAAAGATCTTTTCAGACTACACGACGATAGAGATAATGACAGTACTGAAACATCGAATCTTTTTAGTGAGTTATCTCAAGATGTGAATCTCGTTGCTTCTAATCCAAGTAATCAAGGGTTAAATGGAGCATTAATTGTAAAACATGAAAATCCTGAAACTAGCAACAAAAAGTCATCCAAAAAGAAAGAAAAAGAAAAAGAAAAAATTGATGATAGCAATGAAGGGGAAGATGAAGAAACAAATATTCTGAGAAGTCTTTTTGATGCTCAAGGGATTCATGTAAGTATTTTTTTTAGTTATTGGTTAAATGAAGATATTAATATAAAGATTTCGTCTTTTTTTGTTGATTAATTATAAGAGTTAATTACACAAATAAAGATATTAATATTCATGTTTTCAATTCTATAAGGAGATTGGGTATTAAAATCAATTCCCACTAAACTTTTCGTTAAGGATAGTTAAAGTTAAAGAGTAGAAAATCAAAGGGTATTTTGGTCATTTTAACTTGTTAATTATTAAATCTGATACTTTAAACCCTTAATACCCAAACGTGTTACTTTTTGAAAACTGCATAGGCCATCCATGTAACTAACTTCTAATTAAATAATTCTGATAATTTAATTTAATTTATTTATTTATTAATTTTTTTTTAAAATTTCCAGAGTGCAGTGAACCATGATTTGATAATGAATGCTAATGACGAGGAAAAGGTGAAACTTGACGAACAAGCTTCCCAAATCGCACACCGAGCCGCCGAAGCATTACGTCAATCAAGAATGATTCGAAGCCGAGACAGTATCGCGGTCCCAACCTGGACCGGGAGATCAGGAACCGCAGGTGCACCCATGGCTCGAAAATTCGGGTCAACCGTAAACTCAAAATTAATAACCAAAACCCGAACCGACGAAGGACCATCTAATCACAAACGGTTTGTTGCGGGTGCATCGGGTGGTAAAGCGTTATCTTCATCCGAATTACTTGCTAAAATTAGAGGTACGCAAGAGCAAGCGGTCGGTGATGCACTTGACCACCAATTGGGTGCAGGTTCGAGTTCCAACGGTGGAACTCGAACCCGATCAACCCGGTCAAGTCATAACTTGGGTGGGGTTCAACCCGAGGTTTTGATTCGTCAAATTTGTACCTTTTTACAACAAAGAGATGGAATAAGTGATTCCGCTAGTATTGTGAAGCATTTTAAAGAGAGAATTCCATCTGATGATTTGCCACTTTTTAAGTCTCTTTTAAAGGAGATTGCTACTTTGGAGAAAAACCCGAACGGGTCGTCGTGGGTTTTAAAACCCGAGTATCAGTAACACTTGTGAACCGGTCCACTTTCGGTTTAATTCTTGGAGGTAAGTATTATTTTCATGGTTATTTGCGGGGTGGAAATTGGAAAAACTGATATTTGTGATTTTTTTGAAGAGGTCGGTGTAAATTTATCCATTTCAAATTTTGTTGGACTAGAAGTTAAAGTTAGTACGTGACCATTTTGGGTATAGCATAACACTTGTCAAAATATAACAAAAGCGAAAGTACAAAAAGTAACAATATATATAACAAATTGTTGCAACTTCTACTGTATTACTGTAATTAACTAATATAAAGTAATATTATATCACACATTTTTTGCTTTCTTTACTATGCATGTAATCAAGGAGGCGATGGTATCTCTTGATACAGTTTAGATTTCTTGCGTAAATAATATGATAGTGATACTTATGATGTAAATTTTTTTTACTTGTCCTTGTCTAGCTTGTTTTATAGTAATCAAGGATGAATAATGAAATTACTATACTATATTAATTTTTTTATTAAGTATATGTTTATTTGCATTTGAGAAAATAAAATGATTTATTACACAGTTTTCTGGTAGCTGAGTTGCTACACTAACTTTATGGTTTTTTTTTTTAGAATTGTAGCATCTAGAGCTAGTTTGTTTAATTTTAAAACAATATAGCTAAAACTAAAGTTGATTAAAAATCGGTCACTAAACTATTTGATACATTGTTACAAAATCGCGCGTAACTTTGAGACTCGTTATTGTAATAGATTAGACATTGTTTATAACTCACTAAAACAACAAACAAAATTAAAAAATTTGGGTCTTGGGTGCACCATCAAGTGTTTTAGACACCAACGTTTTGTTATACATTTGATCTTCATAAGCGTTTAACGTGTTATCCTTTATGGTGGTGGTTATCAAATCTACATTAGAGACTTAGAGTGATGTAGTGCATCATTTTACCGTTGTAATATAGATCAATGTACATTTCTATAAGTTCACATTTTATTATCACATCGTTATAACATTGGTTGATTCACATATAAACAGTACATCCAATTGTGTGAGTTTAACATGCCGTTATAATACGGTAAAAACCATGCCATTACAAAACACAAAAGTGCATACAATATAAATTGCAATAAACCTTATATCATTAACAAACATAGTTCCATTGATTCATAACAAAAAAGTTATCTAAATCTAGAGTAGTTGCTCAAGTTGTAATCCAATTCGAATATAACTTTCATCTTCTAAATCTGTTTCCTTTGATGTTTTTCGTCACATCTTCAAATTCAGGCCATCAATGCAAGTTCCTATATTTGTATACACAAACACAAGAATTCACCTACATGTTTGTCTAATACATTGTGACACCCCGCTCCCCGGCCCCCGGTCTCCGACCGGTCCGTGAGTGGGTCGCCACGTCAACTGCTTGATATTGCAGGATCGAGTCAACCGGTTAAACATTCAACACATATTACATCAAAACAACTATTCCATTCCATAACTGATAATCAGAGTTTACATTACAAAAGCGGAAGCAAATTACAAAATAATACAGGTATTAAACAAATACAACAGTCCCCCTCTCATTGTCCTCAATTCCTGTCTTATACACCTGTGATTACATATAGTTTTGAAAACGGTCAGCTTACGCTGGTGAGTTCACAGGTTTTGATATTATTAAAACG
>WOUH02000002.1:1021625-1043896 GCA_009936405.2 Stevia rebaudiana
CATAAACGAATTTCCCGCCGAACAGTTCACGAACAGTTCGTGAACTGTTTGGTTCCCTTACAGGCCTAAATTCACATTCCTTATTTAATGGTACATTCCATTCTTAAGCGTAAGCAAACATATTTTATTTCATTCAACGTAATAACTCATTCTATTTCAGCCTCCATTTATGCATATCAAACGCTACCTAAGTAATTTTTTTGTTCTTCTTTTCCTTTTCTTTTATGTAATTTATTGAATTTTAGATAAACCTTATGTTAGGTTTATCACTTTTGATAAATTTCAAAACATGTAGTAAATTCTTCAAAAATAAATATTTCTATATGTATTAATAATCTATTAAACGTTTATATTGTAAAATTAATATATGAATTTAAAACATGTTAGCAAAAAGAAAACTTGAAGGAGTTTCAAAATGGGCCCATTACAAAGCCCACTTTTACAAGGCCAACAATTCTATACTTGAGCTGTCCTTTGACCCATGAATCCTGATGACTGATGAGCCCCCTTTAGGAAACGAGTTACATTTGTGAAAATTAAATTCTCGTACAATTTGGATTTAATCTAACTTTTAAGCCTATCTATCAAACCGGGTCGAATAGTAACAGCGTGGTATCGGTTGAGTACCCACATAAAGTTGAATCCGGTTCCAATATCACACCTGAAACGGGTTTCATCGGGCCAGAAACACCGGTCCAAACGGGCCTTTAAACAGGCTAATCTGTCTTTAATGACGTTTGCACAAGTATAAACTGCGAGTCTAAGAAGAGATGATAAACAAGAATATAAACACAAAAACAAAGCATTAGATCTCCGTGAACCGAATCGTTCAATTCAAATCATAGATTCGTCTGATTTTGTTCGTTCCTTCTTTTTACAAGCTACTACGGGAAAACGATACAACAATCCACAAAACAAAAATAATAAATAATAAATAAAAAATCACTCTTTTTGACTAATAACAAGCCTGAAACTGACATTTACCTTCACTTTCATGTCATCACCACCTCCATTGTTTGATGTCAAATCTTCATACTTTACAAAATGAAATAATGGAGAAACACTCCTGAGAGGAATGAATAAAACAATGAAATCAATCAATAAAGGTGTCACGTTTTATAAATAAAAAAACACGGGTATTTTTACAAAAACTCACGCGAGAAGAAACGTCTTTTGTTTTTCAAGACTTCTTTCTTCCAGAAGCGTTTTCACGCTGACTGCGAAAATGACTCAAAAGTTGTTGCGCCTGCATAAATAATCAAGAAAAAGCGTTATAAAAACAAAAATAGCTAAATTAACTCAAATGGGGCAATTTTGACAGATTACTTAAAAAAACAAATTCCCAAAATGAGGATTGAGGAATTTTTTAATGCATACAACCTCCTAATTATATTATTATTATAACAATATGTAATGCAATCACAATAAGCACATCAATTATATATAGAAATTTTTTCAAAAATAAAGCGGGTCAATGCCAGTTGTGATTTATCTCAAACGGGTCAAACATTTTATAAATAAAAAAAAATCCCAACATTTTAGTTTTTACCTTCTCTTTGGCCCGTGATGTTCCGGATTGTGACAAAGCAACGAGAGGTGGGACCGCGCCTTCTTGAAGAACCAACCGACAATATTTATGACTATTTAAACAAAGTTGTAAAAGTATCGAAGCTGCATTCTCTTTACCCCGTTGAGAACCCGTTTCAACTACCTCAACCAACAACGGTATCCCGCCTTCGCGTGCAATTACCAAACAGCCCTCGGGTACACTCGCAAGATTTGAAAGTAAAGCAACCGATTTATCAACCATTTGCGTTTCGGGATCCATTAACTCCACAAGATACTTAACCGCACCTGCTTGTATTATACGTGCTTTATTCTCGTGAAAAATTGATAAATTGAATAATGCGGTTGCTGCATCTTTTTTCCCTCTTAGTGTACCGGATCCTAAAAGGTCAACCAATGGTTTGACCGCACCGGATTGACCGATTTTGACCCGATATTCTTCTAATAACGAGAGACTAAATAACGCTGCTGCTGCGTTTTCTTTCGCACACGTGTTTCCCGCTTTTAAAACGTGGATTAACGGTTCAACAGCACCTGATTCAGCGATTATTGACTTTAAGTTTCCGTTTATTGACAGATTTAAAAGAGCGGTGACCGCGTGTTCTTGAGTAAGTTTTTGATTTGAATGTAATAATGAAATTAAAGGTTGAATTGCTCCAGATTGTCCAATCAAGATTCGGTTTTCTTCAATGTTTTTTGCAAGAAACCGTATTTGTTCAGCAGCTTTCGTTTGCGTTTCATTTGAAGGCGATTTGAGATCGTTTACAAGTTCTTTCACGTGTGAAAATGTTGTTGAATCATTCGGTGAAGAATCGGGTAAAAGAGATACAGTTTTCAGGTAATTACGGTTTCCGCCATTAGGATTAATCACTTCTTTCACACAATTAGAATTATTGAACGTTGAAACGATTGAATTAGAAGCGGTTTCCGCAGATAATTCACATAAATGTTCAGAACTTGAAACAACCGTTGAAGTAGACTCACTTCTGCTATGACTACACGACTCTTCGGTTGACCGATGGTTTGACTTTTGAAAACTCAGTCGGTCAAACCCGTTTTCACTTGTCAAATTGCTAACTAATTGATCCTCTGATGACGACTTATCAGGATGGTCAACGATACGGTTGACTTTTATATTGTTTTCATCACACCAATTTGATATCAAACCTTTGACCGTGTAATTCGGAATTAAATTCTTGTGTGAAAATGTTTGACGGGTTACCGGACATTTCAAAAGCCCGTTATCAATCCATTTCTGGATCGAATCCCGTTCATACGTTTGACCAGTTGACACAATCACCGGGTCAAACATGAGTTGCAGGGTCAACGGGCAGATAAAATATGAAGGAACCGAAACACCATTAATGGATTTGAAGCTTTCAAGATTAACCATCGTTTCCCTTATTTTAAAAACAAGATCAGAGATGTAACTGATTTGATTCGGTTGGTTAACATTAATATTCTCCTTTTCAACTGCAATACTTTCTTTTAACAGTTCATGACCTGCTGATAACTGAAATAATTCTATAATTTCCATTATAAGTTCTAATGGTGGAATCTTTTGCTCGCTTATGTATTTTAATGCTTCTTTTAACTTCTCTCCAATTTCCATCTTTAAATTCTTTATTTTCTCCATAAAATGCTGAAAAATTGATGATATAATGTAGTCATGTCAAGCACACTGAACAAAACCAAAATTATAAAAAAAATAAAAAATTTGAGATTATTTTTCGGGTTGTGACAATATTGAAGATTCTTATGTTTTCATTCAGAATTTCAGAATTTTTAATTTTGAATTTTGGCTGATCCTACCAACAAGCCTCTGCATAAAATACTCATTTTATATCTAAAATATATTATTTTTATCTATTTTCTGTCCATTAAAAGGATTTCAACCACATGCATACCTGAAAATCAGCTAAAGTGGAATTAGATGACTCCAATGACCCGTATACGGTTTCACAAATCTTGATTGAATAACTTTGAATTTTTGAAATAAGGTGATTGCTTTGCACAACCTGGAAATATATTCAAGAAAGTAAAAAACTTTGTCAATGTTAAATAACCAAAAATATTGTAAGAAAATACATACCCCATAAATTTTGCTCGTGTGAAAATTCCAATTCTCAATGAACTCACGGGCCTCATTTACAGCAACATCAAGTTCTTCAAACTCTTTACACAGGATTTCATTCGATTGTATGCAAATTTCATTAATGTTATCAAGTACCCGTTTAAAAAGCTTCAGTGAATCAGCAATATATTTGTAGTCCTGCTGACATGGCAGATTCTTCGGTGCACCAAATGCGACAAGGTGAATGAATCGAGAAAAGCTGTTAGTTAAACATTTCAAGACCTCTTCTATACCCATTCCTGCTTGCATAGTTATAAAAAGCAATAAAATTTATAATTTCTTCAAGATATGAAACATGTATTAGAAAGAATTATTAAGTTGTAACTATGTAACTACCATTTTGTCGAAAACTAGAAGTTTTTATCATACTCATTATGTTATGTAAATTCAATCGAATTTATCATCAAAGTAAACGATTGCACAAGAATATAATGGAGTATCAGACAATTAGTCGAACAACTGGTGTGCAACAAAAACAAACCACAATATTGGAAGTTCTTAGATGCTAAATTTTGTATTAAAACGGTCACAAATCAATGTTTATGATCAATACTATCAACTAACCAACTTCAAGATAAATTGTTTCAAAATATGTGCTTCTAAGTTGTAATTACATTAACCCACTTCAAAGCCCCGTGAAATCCCAAACTTCACACAAACCCGAAAGAACATTCTCAAAAACAAACTATGAATCAACCAAACAAACTGGTTACCATCATAATTTACAGAATCCTCGTCAAATTATCGTTCAGAAAAACCTGTAACAATTCAAAAACATATAAAACGACAAAAATTGAAACAAACCTAATGTTTGTAGTCGTGCGAGTGAACCGATAACAAACAGATCTGGATCAACCCCACAAAGGAATAAGCTTTATGAAGAAATATCCATCTGGGTAGATGAATTTTCGCCAACACTTTGCAGAGTGAATCATGAGAATCAAAGAGAAGAAGGGGAAAAAGAAGAAAGGGGTTAAATTGGTGGGTCAATATAGTTGCAGGGTTTGTTGGCGATTTAATTGATAAGGATTTGATGTTAATTAATTATAAGCAAATCAATGATTAAAGAAAGCAAAAAGTTGGAAAACTTTTAATCTTTTATCTTAATTAAGATGAAGGTGACATAAGAAATTGATTCGACCTCACCCAACGAGGCAATGACCCATATAAAATATAATACAACATTTTCTTAACTTCTTGTGTTTTGTATATATAGCTAATAGCTGGATCAATAGTATGTGATTTGCAACTATTTGACTTGCTATTATTAGCTAATAACAAACTTGATTAAGTTTAATTTCGACTGACTCGAGTGGTTGAAACATATAAACTTGTCAAGTGAGTTTAAACCGAAGTTACTTTCTTTGAATTAGTTGTCACTAACATGTAATTATTTCCTCAAAATACAATTGTTTAATACACAATACACAATGCTTCTATACAATATTAAGAAATATGCAATTTGATAAGTTTAGAGAAAAGATTATGTAATTATAACGTTTATAATATACCACTTTCTCTTTAGATTATTTTTTTTATTTATAGTTTGGCTATGCGTATTAGTAGAATAATGCAACATAAGTTAACTCGTTTCTTGGCTTGTATAACTCTCAACGCTCGTCCTTATTTTGTGATTTCCTTTCCCTCTATCTTGGTATTGTTATTTTAAACTTGTATAATTTGATGTTTTTCCCAATTTATTATTTGAGATCTATGTGATTAATACTATTGTTAACTTATTTTTTTAGACTTATAAAACATAAAATCATCACAATTTAAAACAAAATAAATCAACATAGTTAGACTATGCGGTATACGGGGTGAGTGAGGGCCTTGATTGGGCATGCCACGTATGAAAGAGAGAGTGGGTAAAGTGCGTGAGTGCAATGGTGGAAATGCATGAGGTGAGTGGGAGCTTGAGTGAGTAAAAAGTAAAGTGTTAATGAGGTTTTTGTGATTGGTAGGGGGTAATATGAGAGATTGTGATTGGTAATTGGTTAGAAAATAAAAAAAGTTCCATTCACGCCGGAGAGGGCAACGCCCGAGGGTGGGGCGTGGCTGGGGGCGTGATCGGAGCCATCCACAGGACACACCGCATAGCCTTAGTTACAAGATGTAATAAGTTGAGTTAAACACAAGCTAAACATAACTAAGCTTTCAACTCAGAATTGAAGATTATGAGACAAATCACCTTGGCTACTATCCGAGCATAAGCTGATGTTGGCTTGCCTCAACCTTTCCGTTAAATAACCCTTACAACATTCTTTTAGCAAAAATAAAAAATATATATATTTTAGGTAAGGTAGCACTTCGTTTATATCATATTCAATGTTTTAAAAATCAAATCAAACAGCGAACCGTATGTTTTACTATAGTGGCGGATATAAAACTTTGGTTCAGGGGTATCAAAAAATATTTTTTCCCGTACAGGGTCAAAAACCGAGGCGCGAGGCAATAAAGCGCCCCGATTTTTATACGTGTGGCGAACATATATAAAAACACTTAAAAATTATATATACAACATATAATATAGGGAACACGTTAAATGTATATCACATAAATAACTAATTTTTTTTCAACTGCTTTTGAATAAATTTAGGTACCATCAAAATAGTTTTATGTGCAATCAAAATAAGCAAACATTTAAATGTACAATAAGTATAGTCATCAAGCATTAGAATAAATCATAAATTTTATAACGTGCGTTCTTTTTGTTTAATTACATTTATTTTATATTTTTAACCGTGAAATTTTTTGTAATATAAAGAGAAGAAACTCTAACTTTAAATCATAATATAATGTTGAAAATATGTGTGTGAATAAAATGTCTCATATGTGGGTTTCACCTTGTCCCACATTGGTGGAATAAACACAAAATGGTTAGTTTACAAGGGTAAACCTTTTTTTAACAGCCAAACTATATTAAAAACTAGCTATCAGCTAGAAAATAGATATACAAATATTAAAAAGAAACCTTTCATAGTTACACTAATTGGACCATCTAAGACTTGCGTTCCATCTAAGACTTTCGTTTCTTCCCTATGTCATACACTGGATATTTCAAAATCTTAAAAGGATAAACCTCATAATGTGTGTCAATGTCTTGTGATGGATTTTATCATATGTCATACCCTCGTGCCCCCGTATGGGTGCAAAAAGGGGAGTTGTATCCAAATTTGTTTAAACCAATGCTCGCACGACCTTTTACTGGTTCACTGATCTGGACGAATTTAACAGTTTTTCCTAGGGGTGTGCTCGGTTTGGTTTGGTTTTTGCCTAAAAACGAAACCGTATCGAAATATTCAGTTTTTGTTTTTTCATAACCGTTCGGTTTCGGTTTTTCAGTTTTTTTTTATCGCTTTCGGTTTGTTTTTTTTTCCGGTTTTTAAATTTCTTTTTACAGGTTTAAAGATGCAAACAACAAGATTAGTAATAAATTTTGATTTTTTTTTGAGACGATATGAATTAACAGTAAAGAACCGGAGAAGATTGAAATATAACTAATACCTCCCTCAAGATGATTGCCGACATATAGAATGTCATATTCTTTACTAATGCATCAATCCAATAAGTAACTCGCTTAAAGAGGTGTTCAACAAGGAAGATCGACAATTTTTAATCAAAACTCTAATTATGAAACATAACTTACAGAAAAAGTCTCGTTTTATTAATTATTATTAAGAAAGATTATCTCACAACATGATCGATATAAGATAACATTAGAAAGTAATGGTATACAAATTGAATCTATGCCGGACAAGACATAATATATTGTTTTCTCGGTGTAGGAATTGTTTTTCTTTACGATAGTTTTTCTTTAAGATAGAGGGTGGACCATCGAACATTATTCCAGACCATATCATGACAAAAAATATTGATTACCCTTCACTAAGAGGCACCACCGTTTAATTTTTTGTCTTTATAAATTATATAGTATTTTTTTAGTCCTAATAATTTATTAGTTATATCTAAATCAGTCTTTGATACGATCCACCTTGTCATTGAACCAGTATACGGGTAGGTTTGAATTAAAGTTATACCCTGCTGATAATACTGTGTATAGTTAGTATGAAACCAAGGTTCGAATTTGACAATAAAAAAAAGTAAATGGTTTCATTCGACTAGTGATACTAGAGTGTAAAACTATGACATTTTGAAAATGGATAAAAGACTTAGGGGTTGTTTTTTTAAATTTTAACAGGGCTTTTAATAGTTCCGACCTCTTACTGTTTCAGCATTTAATGTTGATTTAGACATTTTGCCTCTAAATGGTTAAGCACTATACTGACTCTGAATGGTTAAGACATGTTATCTGAATTGGTAAGACATTTGCCTCTAAACGGTTAACCAATATATTGGCTCTTAATTATTTAGGTCTCTTACTAGTTCAACACTTAATGATTCAGAACTCTTAATGGTTTATAATTTACTCTTTCAAAAGTTATCAAACAGCATCTTAAACTTTCATAGATAAAAAAGAGTTTCTAGATTTAGAAGTATGGCGTTAAAGATATTTGATACAAGAAAATAAATAATAAATAAATAATATATAACGATTTGGTAATTTCACATGAATTGGACCATTCATAAAACGCAGTGTTTTAAAACCCGGACCGGCCGGTCGAATCGGTCCGACCGGGACTCGAAGCTTTCAACGGTCCGGTTAACACCCTTCAACCAGTTTGCAAATTAACCGGGCGGTCCGTATATGTATAGCGACTGAGCCGCTTGACCGGAAACGCGGTTGAACCGGTTTTGTATTTGCACGTGAATGATACGTAAAGAGGAGCAAGTAGAACTCAAATATGTAAAATAAAATTTCAGGGAGTCAAGGGTTTCGAAACCAATACTTGTAATATAGAATTTAAGGTGTGAACCAACCAACATAGCCTTCATATGCTCTTTTTACTTCTTATATTATGGTATTGACAAGATAGAACAAGAATAATATGTTTCTACGCATAACTGATCAAATATGTATTATTTAATACATGTAAACTTATATCTTTATATTATTACCTGACTTGTAACATTAAAAACAAAATTACACATATATATTAATTACACTAATTTTGAAGTAGTCCGGTTCAAAATCGTCTGACCAATCCGACCGGTCCGATCAACGGATCGGTAAGACGTACGATTCAAACTTACTATAGAAAATTACTATTCAAACTTTAAATTTAATAATAGAAATAACTTTTTTTTGATGAATCTAAAAATTAATGGAAATCTTGAAATTTTAAAACCGAAGATAGAGTGAGATTTTACGTAAATTAGTCATAGTTTTATTTTATTGGTGCCGGAGACCGACAACACATCAGTTGATCCACCACAATCGACGACCTGCAAATAAACCGCCACGTGTATCTCTCTCTCTCTCTCTCTATCAAGCAGTCATCACACACACACCATTTTCACTTTCCTTTTCACACACCAAACCCTCAACAGGGCTTAACTTCCTGATTCCGATTTCACTTGTTCGTTTCTCACTGCAACAATCATGGATAAACTCGATAAATTTAAACTGGCTTCATCTTCCTTCGGCGAGCGATTAATGACCGGCGGAGCTCAGATGAGTCGCCTCGTCGGCACGAAGATGAAGGAAATTCTACAAGCGCCGACTCCGGAGTCGAAGATCGTCGACGAAGCGACGTTGGAGACTATGGAGGAGCCTAATTGGGGGCTGAATTTGAGAATCTGCGCCATGATTAACGCTGAAGAGTTTAACGGAACGGAGATTGTGAAAGCGATTAAGAAGAAGATTTGTTCGAGCAAAAGCTCCGGTAGTCAGAGGCTGAGCCTTGATCTGTTGGAGGCGTGTACGTCTAACTGTGATAAGGTGTTTTCTGAAGTGGCGTCGGAGAAGGTGCTTGATGATATGGTGGCGATGATTCAGGATGGTCGGACCGATGATCGGAATAGAACTCAGGCCGTCCGGTTGATTAGGGCTTGGGGTGAATCGGAGGATCTCATGTATTTGCCTGTTTTCCGTCAAACTTACATGGTTAATTGTTTCTTCATCATCTCTTTTCACATCTTACTTGTTTTGATTATATGTTTCGTATGCTTGATAATCGATTATAGCTGTTTATATCGAATTGTTTGAGTAGAGAAAGACAAATTAAGCACCGTAAATGTTGACAGTTTTATGATCCATTAACATTAGAGATGAAGACAAATTAAGCACCGTAAATGTTAACAGTTTTATGATCCATTAACATTAGAGCTTTAGAGGCCATGATTGATTATGTAACATAATTTATCATCACAACTTCTCTCTCCATCACACAATAACTGAAACTTTTGACCTAAAAGTTAATCATGATTGATCAAATTCAAGAAATGGTTTACATCCTTAGATTGTTGCATATAATTTGAACAGATACATATGCGTATATTTGCAGAACCTGAAGGCGAACGGGATACCTGCAGGATCACAATCTGGAAACCCGAATCCTGGATATCAATCAATGGAATCACTGGTTTATGAACAACCGATACATGCGTCTGATAGATACCCAATGCCAGATATTGATTTAATGGATTTAGAAAACGATACGGTTTCATATACTTATGGTGGTCAATCTGTTGAACAAAAGAAAGAACTTTTGTTAGTTGGTAGAAATAGTATTGACCTTTTATCAAGCATACTTGATTCAGGAATGGAGCCGATACCGATCAATGTAAGATCTTTAATATTATTGTCTCGTAACCCGACTGCTACAATTTATCATATTTTTTGTTAAATTTTGAAATGTATATTATAGGTTATGAAATGATGTATGGTTGGGTTGACCCGAAACACTTTTCTTCCCAAAAATCCCAACAATCTGTAGATATTTATTGCTTCAAACTTGATTACTAAAATTAAATCTTTTTTATAAATAATAATGAAATTATTGTTTTAGTCTGTTAAATATGTTTCCGATAATTTAATTATTATTCAGTAATAGTTAAACTTTTTTTAAAAATATGGTAGAAAAGTTTTTATGCATGGTAATTACCCTTCTACTTTTAACCCGTTTGACCCGTTTAAGCTACTTTTGACCCGTTTGACTTGTTCTGCTACTTTTGACCTGTTTGAGTTGTTTTAAATACACTTTAAGCTACTTTTAACCCGTTTGATCCGGTTAAGATACTTTTAACCCGTTTAAGCTATTTTGACCCGTTTGACTTGTTTTGCAGGATGAGCTAACAGTTAGCATGTTGGAGAAATGCAAGGAATCTTTGCCTGTGATTCAAAGAATCGCAGAAACTACAACCGATGATGACATACTTCTTTTTGAAGCTTTAAATCTGCATGACGAACTTGAACAAATCATCTCCAGATGCTCAGAAATTAAAGAGAAAGCGGGACCCGATACTATGAAACCTGCAGAAACCAGTGAAACTAGTGAGGTCAAAGTCAAAGAAGAAAGTCAAACGTCACCGGTTCATAAAGATGAGACCACCGAGCAGGTAAAAACCAGTTGAAATACGCTGTAACCGAATTTACTACCACTTAACTTTCAATAATTAGTAGACTTTGAACTTTAAAATCCCTACAAATAATTATTCTGAACCTTCTTAATTAGTGATTTAGTGTGGATCTTTTTGTTAGTCGCGTTAATCTTGTATCCATGAATTAGAGTAAATTACATGGATGGTTATTGTGGCTCGTTTAATGTTATGGATTTGGTCTCTAAAGTTTAAAAACAACGGATTTTGTTTTCATTTCTATTACAAAATAATATAAAATACAAATATAAATAATCGCCTGCACTGATTTTAAATAAAAAGTTTGTTCATTTGATTGCGGACAAAAAAAGTATGATTCGATGAAATGATGAAGTATGAACAATAAGCGAACCACTATAGGGAAGACTACAAACGCTTTGCATAGCTACTTCTTGACCTGTTAATGGTCTAATTTCACTCATCTTAAATAATTTAAATAACAAAAACGTAAAGAATCAATGACGAAAAGATGATACCTAAACATTGTGGTGGTCTTTATGATGATTGAATTGAAACATAGAGCAAAGAAGGCCATTTATTCAATCAAAGCACTAATATTACCTTCTAACTTATGCAAAACTGGGTTTAAAAAACAAACTTACTTGCTTCCTTCTCCTTCACAATTTCAGCCCCATGGCCCAAACGTTGTTGCTCTTTCTTGACGCCAACTTTTAAACCAACCTTCGATTAACATTCGCTATAATACCAATTGTTGGCAATTAGGCCAATAACACACAATTTTTTTTATCTAAAAGACCAACTCTTTCTTCTATTAAAACACTTGACTCTTGACTTCTTTATTTCTTCAAGACATAGCTCTTGACTGCCTTCAACCTTCTTGTAATACGAACATGCAATTTCTTGTAAAAATGAACATGTCAACACTCTTTTAATGTATTAACTCTTCCCAAATCACCCCGAGTGGGATTGGAAAATAAGTGGTTGCATGCATGTAGACATGTAAACGGACTGAACAACTTGTGAACTGTTTGTAAACTATTCGACATGAAATTCTTTTATGTTCCTTTATTTAATAAATGAACAAACACGTACAAAGAATTTGTGTTCGTTTGATTAAACGAACAAACAAACATGAACACACATATTGTCCGTTTATCTGTGTTCATGACCTTTTAAGTTATACTTTTTTTATTTATGTTAAATTTTATTTGCTTATTTATGTTCATTTATGTTAGTCTGTGTTAATTTAACTATCTAGTTTCTTTAACTAATATATAAATATTATTAAAATACAAATACTTTATCTGTCAATAATGTTCATTCATATTTATTTATACATGTTCAATATGCTCATTTATGTTTATTTGCGTCGGTTTGTGTTCATTTAGGTATGTGACTTGTTCGTTTAGCTTATTAACGAAAGAACATGAACACAAAATTTGTGTCCGTTATGTATTCATGTTCGGTTAAAGTTAAATGAACGAACACGAACATATAGTATGTTCTTAGTATTGATACTTACGATTGATACTTTTCTTAGTGTATTCTTTTTTAAAAGTGTTACATATATTGTGTGTGAAATATGATTAAAATATGCATATATTTGATGTAAATGTATTGTTATGCACACTTTTTTATTCCAACTTATGAAAAAAAACTGTACATATAATTGAAATTAATTTACATATATTATCCATGAGTTTGATAAGAAAAAGACTACCTTGCTGAAATGTAGCTTTACATGTTATCTACTGTAGTACGCGAATGATATTCATGTTTTCTGCTTTTAGATAGCCTGAAAAGTCACTTTTTGTTTAACATTAAAACGATACATGAATCTACATTTCGTGTATTGCTGCTGTCTTTTCAATTTTACATTAAATGATACGCGAGTTAAAGTTGATATGAGAAATTGTCACAAAAGTCATGGCTTCAGGCCAGCCTTCATGTATAAAATTCTACATATCAGCAGAGAGTGAGGTTGTACTAAGAAGGTTCTTATAGTAAGAAGGCGTAGGAAGAATATCAAACGGACCCGATAGAACTCATTCTAGCGGCGTTGGAACCGTCTCGTCGAACCCTTTTCTTGCCCCAAAAAACCTAACCCCCCACCCCATCCCACGCCATCCCACAAAAACCTACCCCCCACCACCCCAAAAACCTAATCCCCCACCTCACCTCCAAAAAACCTAACCCACCCACCACCTCCACCTCTCAAAAAACATAAACCACTCACCCCCACTTAAAAGAAAAGCTTAAACCCTAAAAGCTAAACCTCAAAAGCTAAGATGAAAGGGTTCGACGAGACATTTCTAACGCCGCTGAATTGAGTTCAATCGGAGTTCATTTGAGTCGATTATAAGAAAATTAAAATTCTTCTTATTCTTTAAGGATCATTCTTATTTGATTCTGACCACAGAAAGATAATACTTTTGTGATTTTCTTTTTTATTATATCTTTAAACATATAAAAATAGGTGTAACCGTTTAACCTTTTTCCTGAAAGCATGGAGTGGTTTATAATGAAGTTAATTACATGAATAGTCTATTTGATAATGTCATAGTACACTTTTGTTCATACTTTTTTTAGAAAATTACTCTTATAGTTTCAACTAACTATTAAATGAGAGTTGTTACACTTTTGACTTTAAAGTGAACATACATTAAAACCTTTCTTGAATTCTGGTGGTATAATTGTATATTCCTCAGCCAAACCAAGTGGTTAGGTCGTTAGGGGTTAAAATCCTACAAAGTATAGTTGTGATGATTTAATTAAGAATATATAAAAAAAACTCTTATTATACACGATACAGATATTCATCAAAGGTTAAAACGAACATCTTTTGTTTAAGATTTGACTGAAAATTTTACTTTTGGCTTTATTTTTTCCCATCTATTAACATCTTAAAATTACAATTCTATGATAAAAGATTAAAAGGTATCAATGAATATAAAATAACAATATGTAAGTTATGAATTCTTATGTTGGTTTCTCTTTTGGATTTTAAATTTTAGCATAAATTACCCGATTAATTCATTTACAAATGTAAAGTAAGTGGGTCAGGTTGACATGAAAACATCATGTCTATTTAAACGGGTTAGTTGATTCTATCTGAATATGACTCGAACCCATTTATACTAACTCAAACACTCGAATTTAGTTTCATGTTAGTTCTAGTCGTACTTTGTGTTTTCCCTAATATTTTACAAGATGTAAGAATGTAAGGGAGTGTGTAGACATGTGATACACGGTCACACAGATGACCACGTGCCACATAAGCCGATCACACCGTGACCCCGTCCCCCACACCCCCACATTGACAAATGACAGTAGGCTTGATGGCTAACGGGGTGAGTGTGGTCTAGTAGCGAAACAACCAAAATGTGACACCTCCACCCACATTTGACCATTGGAGTATTAAAAAAACTACATATACATTTTTATGTCTAGCTCCTCTCACCATCTCTTCGTACTAGTCAAATTTATATCTACTCTCATATGAATTCTTCTGCTAATCTATTATCATTATGGATCAAGACAACCTAATTTTCAACCCATGAAACCAATACCCAAACAACCTCAACCCATTCATCTAAAACAACCCGAACATGCTCATCCAAAACCATCACAAATTCAACCTATACAACCAAAATGTTTTATTTATATAAGTTAAAATATAAAATATACAAATTTGGCTAGCATCAAATTATTATTAAATAGTAATAAACAATAATAATTAATATAATCAATAATAAAAGTTGTTGATGTAATTTGGTTAGCATCATATAGTATTACTATCAATATGAATAATTAATAATATTAAAAAGTTGTTGAAACATAAAAATATATTCAAAAAGTAACTAATAACAATAATTATAATATTCACAAATTTGGCTAACATCACATTAGTGTTACACCCGTTCTGAATGCGGGTGTGACTTGCGAGTGTGATAACACTCGCATCATACGTGACGGTGACGTAGTAGTAACATGACAAGTAACATGACAATGCTTTTTGGATATCATTACGAGGTACTATAAAATGAACTTATAACCATATCAATCCACCATCCGTGTAACAAACTAATTATTCAAAAGAGTGATTAACTCATTCAAACGAGACAGGTAAGTAGGGTCACGGGCTTCAATGTGTAAAGGAGGTGTTGGAAAAAGTTGAATTTTGATATATTAAAAACGGATAAATACAGTGAATGTATGTCTTATATGGGGTCATAAAATTAAACCACCTCTCAAAGACCTTTTTGCATTTACTCGTTTCAAATGGGAAAGTGAATAAGTGATGGCCAAAAGGTCCCAAATCTCACCGAAACAAACCCAATTTAATTAGTGATGCGAAAAGCTTTAAATGTTATATAGGTCCCATGACACATGTGGACAACATAATGCCTCATTATATAGGTCTCTATTTTCGGACTCATATCTTTTATCATTTTCTATGAATCATCAAAAATAGATATAGAACTTTTAGTTACAAAATCCATGTTTTCCAATGTTGTTTTCCAACTTATCTTTTTCAAGTATGGTCGATGTTTAAAGAAAAATATGTTCAATATAAAGATTTTCTCATCTAAGCATCGTTATAAGCTAGTTTTAATATATTATTGTTTATTTGCTTATGATGAGTTAGTGTAAAATAAAGTAAAAAACATTTTAAAAACAGTAATAAGAATTTAAGTTATGTTTTTTAGAATATTAATATGATGTACGTAGAAGCGTTAAATTTTGACTATCTGGTTTTAAGCAAGCACTTGTGGTGTATATTTAATCTGTTTACAGATAAATTTATTAAAAAAATTGTATTAAAAAAAGTTTAGGTGGGTTAATGAAACCCATATGACTCATATTAAAATTTTAATTTGTATTGGTAATCTTTTAACTATAAAAATACGAAGAAATTAAGTTGGAAATTATGTTTTTCAAGTAATTAAAAATTGAAAACGAAGTGGTTTCGAAGGACTTTGTTAGTTGTTACGTAAACTACTATTGATACAACTACTTTACATTGACTTTTAAATATTTTTAATCTCAACAAATGTCTTTATTATTTTTGACTTTGACCTCACTTCAAATGCTGACTTTTTTTTAACAAGTTTACCACTATTGTGAAGCATGAAAGTTGGTGTTCATTGATGAAGATAAGGTTGTTTACTTTTTTATGAACGGCATTTTTTAAAAAATTATAGAAACTTGGCCGGCAAGATGTTCATTATTTTATATACTTGCCAAAGCTGCATATTTTCCTTTTAAATCAATTTAAACCGTTGTTTTCAGTAAACGATGATTAATATCTACCTTACTACTTAAGTAAACTTTTAGGTAGTTTATAAACTGAAAAACTAATATCTATATAAAATATATGAAGTTTTCGTAGTTTTGACATACTAGAAGGACTCTACTTGTAATTTTCTCTGTTCTTTCAGGTAAAACAGAAAAAACAAAAGAAAATCTAGGCAGGTAGGTTTTGTTTATATTCAAGATCCCAACTTTTGCTTTTTATTTTATCTCGTAGTACCTCAACCTTTTTCTTCAAAGTATTCTTTTCGCAATTGAAATTTTTTAGCCTATTTTAATTTTTAATAACAAGTCTTTCGTTAAACATTACATATAATTAGATCATAATTTTTAACAGATTACATATAATCATATATTTATCCATTTATCTTCTTAGCTATATAATCTTAGATTTTTTAAGCATTTAATATAACTTTATTAACGTGACCACTTTATAATGTCAATTTAAGCATGCGGTAAAAAGAGTTTACATAATAATGGCTTGAAATATTTAGTTATATTAATAAATGTAAATAATCCCGGCTCTAATAACATTAATTAATGACACAAGTAATCATGAAAATTTTGATTTTATATTTTAACAGCAGAGGACCTCACATGTTAGCCACATGTAGTTGGGCAATGTAAACAAAATTGATTGCTCGACTTCTGAGAGACAGTATTCCATGCATATAAGTGGGAACCGGATAAAATCCGTAAACTCACTTTCATCCTCATGTTTGAACCGGTAGCACTTTCTCTCCATCACAAGAATAATCTAGGCAAGAGTTGAACCTGAGACCTTTCAAAGAGAGATCTTAAGTCAACACTTTCTCCTAACCATTGAGTTATGAATCATTCATAAATTTTGATTTTGTTAAATCAAATTCTAAGAACAAATATTATGTTCTATAGTGTGAGATTGAAACTTTTAACCTTTTAGTTGTAAGATACACCCAAATTTATGGTCTATTGACTGATGATAACTGTATTTGCAATCCATTTGACTAAGAGCATTCACAGTAGCTTCGTCATCCCTAGCTGTACTTTATTTAATTAAATAAATATATTTTCATACTTTTATCGTTATCTTTTCTCTTTCGTTACCAACAACCACTTTAAAACCTATTAAAATAATATTATTATGTTATGATCTCCTCGACCAAAACCTCACCTCCATATTATTCCAAACACGAAGAATGGACAAATAATACCCCAAAATTTTTTCTCTTATACTCACTAACAGCCACTCTTAGGGTAAAGGGAGTGGGGGCGTTTTCGCCGATCGGGTAGTCTTTGCCAAAGCCGGGTACCACTCCTTGCCGATCGGGTAGTCTTTCGCCGAAGCGGCAAGTTTTCACCGAAGCGGCTACATCCATCGGCTAACTGAAGTGCTTGATTAGTGGTACATTGTGCTTCAAAAGTGGTACTTAGGAATTAAAAGTAAGAGGGTAGTGGGAGGGTACCATTGCCACTACTTTAGGGTACTTGGGAGGGTAGTTGGAGCATTTGATGTGGCATAGTATGATTGGGTAATTTGGGAGGGTATTTTTGCCTCTTAGGGTACCACTCCCCTTACCCTTAACCATAAATATTAGGAAGTTACTAATGCTCTGATAATACTTATATCGTTTAGTCTGTATCAAGAGCAATATAATCCTAACTATTTTCATGCGTTTGTTATGACAAGAGCAATCTTCACGTCATTAAATTATCATGTTATATGCTTATCACAATTTGTCATTAGAATGTGATCAGTTTTGAACAAAAAAAAAATTAAAGGAGTTATTGGTCTGCTTTATATTATAAGTTGGTATCTGTTGTTTGAATTATTGATATTTATTTTTTCTTATAAACATATTATTAAAACTTAAAAGAACAAACAATAACACTTTTGGCATTATTTTATCTTAACATCAAACCACCACTCCTTTTAAAGCCTCATTAACCACAAACCTTTTGCACCAACCTATACGTTACATGGCCAATCAAACAATCAACTCACGCGCCACCGTCAACCCCACCGCCAAACGTCGCCGGTGCTCCGACAACCACCACCACTCTTTGCTACCAGGGCTGCCGGATCACATAGCTCAAATCTGTTTATCTCTCATCTCTCCCGCCGCACTTTACTACGTTTGCCGGTCATGGCGCCGGTTAATCTACTCCGTCACCTTCCCACCGTTCCGATCACTTTATACACTCTCTCTCACCTCCGGCGTTGACGCCGGCCAAATGCTTCAAATATCATCCTTCGACCCGATCTCGTCGAAATGGATCACCGTCGAATCTCCACCACTTCCTAATCTCCGTCAGTCGTCGTTCATGTCACGGAGTTTACCAGTTCAATCGGTCACCGTCTCCGGCAACCTCCTCCTCCTTGCGGCTACCTCCGGTCACCAGAGTTTACCGGTTCCCGCGTTTTCACACCCTTTGATATTCAACCCATTATCGAACACGTGGTCAACTTGTCCACCACTCTCAGCCTCACGACGGTGGTGTGCCACCGGAACTTTGAAAGATACGGTGGTCGTCGCTAGCGGAATCGGGTCTCATTACACCGAGACGGTGGCTCGCTCCGTCGAGAAATGGGTGTTGCGAAAAACTGATTCTTTAGATAAAAAACCAGATGGGTGTCGTGAAAAGATTCAATCTTTCAATAATTTGGATCTTAAAACTGAATCTTTAAACGAAAAACGAAGAGATTCCGATGACTGTTGGGTAAAAATGCGATCTTTAAAACACTCAAAGCTTTGCAGAGAAGCCATTGATGCCGTCGGAATGAACGGGAAGCTTTTTATGGTAAACGTGAAAGGTGATTACGCGAAAGAAGGGTTTGTTTACGATCTTTATTCCGACGAGTGGTCGGAGATGCCGGTGGGGATGCTCGGTGGTTGGCGGGGGCCGACGGCGGCGATGGATGAAAAGATGATGTATGTGGTTGATGAATCACGAGGGGAGTTGAAAAAGTACGATGAGGATGGTGATTATTGGTCGAAAGTTATGGCGGATGAACGGTTAAAAGGGGCGGAGTACGTTGCCGCCGGTGGTGGTAGAGTGTGTGTTGTGTGTGAAAAGGAGGTGGGGATTGTGGTGGTTGATGTGGTGGCGACACCGCCGCGGTTGTGGGTTGTGGAAATGCCGCCGGGACATGATGTATTGGCGCTTCATATTCTGCCGAGGATGTGTTCGCCGGAGTTTCAGGATCCGGTGACTGTTGCAGAATCCAAATAATAGCTTTTTGATGAAGTATTATTTTATTTATTTGTTTCTTTATTTATTTGGGTGAATAAGATGTGTGTACTTTTTATCTTAGGATATCCAAATTGAATCATTGTTTGTTACGAGCTTGTGTCACGCACTATGGATCATTATGTCATTGTTTATTTTAAAGAATGATGCCTCCTAAATAATCGTGTAGATTTTTTCTTGGTGAGTTGGTGGTGTTTTTTAGTATAGACGGTTTACAAATTGGGTTGTTTCAAATTCTCTGTTAAAAAAAATTTACTTGTAGACGGCCTCAAAATATAAAAATCTTATATTTTAAATGAGATGTATCAAAATTGTGATGGAGATTCAAATCCAAGAAATGTAGCCTTCGGATATAAGTAGCTAAGTTAATTTATAGCGGTTTAAAAGAGTTTTACAAAAATGAAAGATGCACTCTACATTAAAGGTATAGTTGTGAACAAATTCATAAGATGTTACACGGGTCTAGGGAAGTCGAATGCGTTTTGGTTAAACAATTACCAAATGATCAATTATAGTAAATCGTATTACCAACCGAAAAGAAGAAAGATTACAAGGTGGAGAACAATAGGATCGTGCACATAAATGTTCGTGCTTGGAACCGAAGATGGATACGACGGATGTCAGGTCGCACTGAACTTCTCTTTTTTAAAGAATATGAACATATTAATGATTACAAAAAGGTTTTGGGTTCATCTAGAGAGCTTGGTTTCAAATAAGTTGGTGATACAACGCGCACATTTTCTAGTCCTCTTATGTTTCATCTCGAGAGCTCGAAATAATGTTATGTGAAATCAAGACAAGTATGACTATTGAGATGAAGAATACTAATAGTACTGTGAAAATTCAAAATCTTGAATGATCTTCATAGTGTAACTTTATCTTTACAACTTCATTATATAAATTTCTCCTTTTGTTGCTTTTAGACACTTGCCTGAATATTCTTTTATTATGAATTAGTTGCCCTACAAGAAACAAAAGATTTGTAAGAGCTTCTCCAACGATCGTTTGAGGAATGATGAAAAGCTGATGTTGCAGTTGACATGACGCGTTTGATTTAAGATTTGATTTTGCACTGGATATGCTCTAAGAGCTTCTCCAACGGATCGTTGGAGCTCCCATCCGGTTCCCATGGGGCACAAAGTGAACGCATCCAAATGTGGGTGTATTGTTGCAGCTCTCACCCGTAAGCAAACTTCAAGATCTTCATCCGGAATTTCGAACTATATTTGGATGAGTGGGGTGGTCCCCACCTTTCACATTTTCCTCTCACATACATATATATACACATATATAATATAGAAATGGTGTTGGTTTTGAAAGGACAATTTAAAGTCTAATGTGACAATCTGAAGTGATGCGTTTGAAAGTGGATGAGGTAAAACCGTTAGAGATGGTCTAATGCTTGAAGAAGGTAGAAGTGTAGAAGAAAATGGTGATGAAGACGATGATGCAGCTAGGACTTGCTAATAGGTGAACATTGTTGCTGGCTTGCATAGACATAATCGGTTTCCTTCACAACGGGTTATTAATTGGAAGGAGTAGTTAAGAACTCTCGAATTGATATTAAGGAGATGACAGGTTAAGATAAAGATAGAATAAATAAGATCCGTGATGGAGTCTACTTGGTTTCTAGTTTTTAAGGTTGTCTAGAGGGGTCAATTTAAACTTAAGTGGTCTTTCATATATTAGCTTACCAGGTCAAATTACGTATCTTACACGAGTTAAATAAATATAATGTTATTTACTTAATGATAAGAAAAAATATTTTTAAAAACCAAATGTATCACATTAATTGAATAAATTTGTGTATAATACAAGTTGAATCACACATACTATAGTCAATTAACACTTACAGTTGTCATAATATTTATTAAAAAAAACTTTGGTGTAACATTTATAAATTATGTTAAACTGATTTTTAAAATATTGTTATTTCGAACTGAGTATGATGTTTTTTTTATGTAATTAATAAATGTTAATTTAATTAAAGTGTACTAAATAAATTAAATAACTTTTAACATTTAACAGGAGAGAGAGAATGAAAAAATGTATAAGAATTTATTGAAGATTAACATTGTTATCTCAAAACCCTCAATTATTATATAGTATAGATATTTTTGTATATTTCATAAATTAAATAAGTATTAGCAATTAATAGGTGAAAGATAAAAAGAAAAAAATGCATTAAAAAGTAACATGTGTCATCTTAAAACCCTCATTTATTATATACTATATAGATGCAATTCATATGTTAATGACAACATGAATTTTAAAAATCATAATTTTAACCTAGCTAATAGATTTTTTATTTATTTATTTATTTTTTGAACAGCATAGGATTTCGCGTGCTAGCCACCGGAAACCGGGCGATGTAGCCAAGGGCGATTCCTCGACCTCCGTGAGACCGTACCCCCAGATAAGCGGGAACCGGATGGAATCCGTAAACCCTCACCCCTCCTCAGGTTTGAACCGGTAACCTCTATCCGAGATGCACTTTCTCCCCATCACTGGAAATTGCCCAGAGCAATGCTCTGGACAAGATTTGAACTTGAGACCTCCCAAAGGA
>WOUH02000002.1:1075505-1103412 GCA_009936405.2 Stevia rebaudiana
GGGTTAGCTCGAACCGGTCACGGGCCGAGCCGAGCCGGAGTCATCACCAACAAAACTAAAGGAGGCTACAAGCGGCGATGCGAGCGTGCGTCATCAAAACACCACATTACGCCATGTAGTGCGTGCATGTGCCTGTGCGCGTGTTGGGTTCTTTGCACCCACCGGCTGCCACTGGGTGTGACTTTTTTATTAGAATATCCTTCTAGTAAAACTCTCACTTATAAACCAACGAAAGCCTTATTTTTTAATCAATGTGGGATTCGTCTCATTAATCACAATCATTAAGTTTCAACCACACACTATTGAGTACTGATATCTCATTCATTATTGCTCGGTTTTGGACCCGGTTTGGTTCGTTTTAATCCTTATATGTAGTAGATTATAAACGCGTTTAAAAATTAAATTGTAACAAATACAATTCATTATTTTTATTCCAAAACTAATAATAAATCATATTTATTATTAAACATCCAACAAAATTAGAACTAGAATAAAGTTCGTTTATACTTTCTATGATTGGTCGAAATAATTATTTTGCCTCAAACTTTTCAAATTTATTTTTCCTCCCTTTTTTTTGTAATATGTAAACACCGTTAGGTTTTTCTGTTAAATGAGGAGCATTTTTGTCTTTTTTTGTTTAAGGACTCATAGTGTAACGTGTCCACACTTGTAAAGGGACTAATTGTGTAATTTTTCAAAATGTGTTCTTTAAGAGGGCCAATTTTATAAAATACATATTCAATCCATCCATCACCATCCACCCATATCATCATCAAGTACCGCATCATCCATCATCATCATCATTTTACCATTCATGGTTCTTACATGACCTACCATCATCCGTCACGCCGGCCACCACCACCACCACCACCATCTGATCACCATCACCACCAAGTGGAGCACCACCACTATTTTCACCTACAGTCGCCACCCATCACAGCTTCTACCAACATTGAATCAAATTTTAATTTCATACATTAATCCAACCATCTCCGTCGTGTTCCACTTCAGCGACCTCATCAATATCCATTTTCTAATATATAGTCGACTGAAAAATGTGGCTGTTGAGAGAGGGGTTTCAGATATGAGGGGCGAAATTAAGGTTTTTGAAAAGGAGGAGACACACTGGGGCTTACAAGGTCAATTTTGACCTTATCGACGACATTAGAGTTGTTGTGGTGATGTAAGTGTTGAAATAAGAAATAAGGGGGAGGGGGTTTGATCAGGCCCAAGATACGTTGGTGGTTGGATTATATGAAGAACATGGATAACAAGGAGCATGTTCGTTGGTGGTGGTGGCACATAGTTTTGTGGATCTTGTGTGACATGAGCCGACTTCTTCAAAGACTGTGTACGGTGGTGTGTACGGTGGAGGTATCATTGATAGTGGTGGTGATGGTTTAAGAGTCGAGATAGAGAGGCAGGCGGACATGTCTTTTCAAAATTTTTAGTTTTATCCAATTATGGAACTTACATAACTAGTCCCTTTATTTCTTTAAGTGAATTAATCGGTCCTTATGTGTAAAAGGTATAATATACCCTTCATCTAATTGAAAAAAGAATTACGAAATTAGTAAATTGAAATAGAAGAAGACTTAAAAGAGAGAAAAATACTGATTTTTTTGAAACATTTAAAGCAAAATAATTATTTCAGTGAGCAAAAAACGAAGTTTGCCCTTCTTGTTCAAATACTTAAAGGGCCGAAGGGGCTAATTGCTGATGTGCAGAAACTTCGAGGTTTCTTTCAAAAGTTTTCTGGAAAGCAAAACAAGAATCGATAAATCCAATTCGACGATTTCGAGGGTTTTCTTCTCGGCATTCATCATCTTCATCACTCTTATATCTGAGTTCCATTAAAAACTGCAGATAATTTCAATCTAGCAAAGATCTTCGCATCTCTATTTGTGTGTATACGTATGCCCATTTAAATACACACATAAAAATGAGTGTGGAGCTGGCTTCGGACACTCATGGCAATCTGGACGAGCAGATTTCACAGCTCATGCAGTGCAAACCCTTAATAGAACTTGAGGTTTTCTTTCTCGCCCTTAATTTGATATTTCACTTTAGTTTTTTTTTATGATTTGGATCGCAAATCATCGTAATTGTGTAATTTCTAATGGATCTGATTTGCGCATGATCTTATTGTATTCTGTTTATATTGATTTTTTTTTTTGGTGTTTGAGTAATTTCGAAATGTTAATTGGCGTGTTCTTGTGTAATTTTCTATCTGAATTCTTGACCGGTATCATTTCGTTCCCAATTTATATCGTGATTAATCAATATTACGGGAAAGATCACACTTTAGTTTTCCTGAATGTTAATTTCCACTTCAAAGTCAACACCTGCATCAAATATTTCAAGAAACTGTTGCCCTCAGTTTTGAAACTCTCTGACAAGTATAAAGTAATAGGACCATGAATAAACGAACAAACCTACCCACTAAAATGTCACTATAATAGTAGGGTCAAGGAAGTTGTTAATTAACAAAATTTAGAACTAAATCAATCAAAATTTGCTTCATAAATATCTTTAGTTTGACATAAAAAATGAATTTAACCTATTCTAGGTATGATTTGATGTTTTAGTAAGAAGGAATAGAATTCGCAGAATACCTAGTTACATAACTACATAGTGTATACAGTAATTCATAGTATAACTTATCTGTTAGGTTGTTATAAAAAATTTCGAGGCATTGCATTTTATACAACCACATAAGCTTTATTTACAACCTGAAGTTGCGTCTCTCTTATCTGTTTTACATATCAACCTTTTTATCAAGCAAACCTTTCATGATATCTTTGTCCATTTAGTTGTGTTTACATATCAGCTTCTTACAAACCCTAATTTTGACCAACTTTGATTAGTACATGAATTTAGGGCATAAAATGAACATGACAACAATTTCTGTTGTTTGAACAATTTCTGCTGTTTGATCAGTACATTGATGGTTATTACTATATTCAAGACTTAACTAATTTTTATTGATGTAGGTTAGGGCATTATGTGACAAAGCAAAAGATATATTAATAGATGAAAGCAACGTTCAGGTATATTTATATATATATATATATTTGTTGTGCATTTTTTCTTGTGATTTATATAGCAGGTGTCATATTATTGTTTGACTTTTATATATTTTCAGCCAGTAAAAAGCCCCGTTACTATCTGTGGTGACATTCACGGGCAATTTCATGATCTTGCTGAACTTTTTCGTATTGGAGGAAAGGTATTTATTTATTATTTTTTTTTTTTGCACCAACTTTTGAAGGATATGATAGATGTTATGAAGAAACTACACATATTTTGATATGTTTAAAGTTGGATTCAAGATTAAAGTTATATACTTTTTGCAACATAAAATCACATTAATATCATCTATTCATCTGTCAGTGCCCGGATACAAACTACTTGTTTATGGGGGATTATGTGGATCGGGGGTATTATTCTGTTGAAACTGTCACAGTAAGTATATATTTTTGACATTTTACTGACCCGTGTGGGAAAATATTATTTAAGTATCCGAGTTGTTATTAATCATCAATGTGCTGTTTACAGCTCTTGGTGGCTTTGAAAGTACGGTATCCTCAAAGAATTACAATTTTGAGAGGGAATCATGAAAGTCGGCAGGTATTTTATTGATTGATTTGACTTTTTAACACAACTAATTTTCCAGTTAATAAACTGACTATTATCTTTATGTGTAGATTACTCAAGTTTATGGGTTTTATGACGAATGCCTTCGGAAGTGAGTTTGTTTTTCTTCCACTATTTACCAAAATAAAATTTTAAATTTTAATTTTTATGTGTATAATTATAATTCTTGGTTTTCAGGTATGGCAATGCTAATGTTTGGAAGACTTTTACAGATCTGTTTGATTATTTCCCATTGACTGCATTGGTAAGTAACAAACTAACAAATCAAAAAATAATATTGTTATCAATATCATGAAGTAGACTGAGTAACTAATGGTTTTTATCTTTTTCATAGGTTGAATCAGAAATATTTTGCCTTCATGGTGGGTTGTCACCTTCTATTGAAACCCTAGATAGTATAAGAAACTTTGACCGTGTTCAAGAGGTCCCACATGAGGGCCCGATGTGTGACCTATTATGGTCTGACCCAGATGACCGGTGCGGTTGGGGTATCTCACCCCGTGGAGCTGGTTACACATTTGGTCAAGTATTATTTCTTCCTTTTACGAGCATGTTTTGGAAATTAGTTTTGAAACTGATTCTTTTGTTTATTCTAATTTTTCTTCATTATAATATACGCCCACAAATAGGAACATTCATTTGTTTATCCTAAAAAAATTACACGTATGGTTCGTGAAGCCTTTTTTTTTTTTAAATTACACTCAGAAAATTATCAACGACCATGCATGCAAAATTTTGAAGGGTAAATTTGTCTTTTGGAAGATCTTAGAGCATTTACTGATTCTCCATCTCCATATCTATGATTTAACTAAAAATACACATTTCTGTAAATTTCTCTCTAAAATTTTGTTCATTCTTCATCTATATCCCTTTCTTTCCCTCTCTCAAAAAAGTGTATAGATATAATGAATAGTGAATCTCTATATTTAGAGAACCACTATTCATTAAACTCCAAGTTTTAAGATGGAGCTATGTTATAGAATAATTCTCTAAATTTTTGAGATGGAGATAGAAATGAAGAACTAAATTTGAATCTGTCTGTTTCTATGACAAATAGTGATAGCATTTTTGCAAACTTGAGAATGAAAAATGTAATAACATATAAACCACAAGGACGATTTATGTAATTTACTCTAAAATGCATTTACAGGATATTTCAGAGCAATTTAACCATACGAACAGCTTAAAGCTTATTGCACGCGCTCATCAACTGGTGATGGATGGTTTTAACTGGGGACATGTAAATACTAAATTCTTTATTTCTTTTTAACAACTTTTTCAATGATATGATGTTGATGAAACTTTTATATTATTTTGAATTTTGGTTGACAGGATCAAAAGGTGGTCACTATATTTAGTGCACCAAATTATTGTTATAGGTGTGGAAATATGGCATCTATCTTGGAGGTGGATGATTACAAGGGGCAAACATTTATCCAGGTTTTACCTTCTCTCAAGTTTTTAATTTTCGTTAATTATTATTACAGAAACAATATTATTACAAGTTTATAATAA
The DNA here is from genome assembly GCA_009936405.2 of Stevia rebaudiana. Taxonomy (NCBI): domain Eukaryota; kingdom Viridiplantae; phylum Streptophyta; class Magnoliopsida; order Asterales; family Asteraceae; genus Stevia; species Stevia rebaudiana. Next base: position 1,080,678 of record WOUH02000002.1, read on the forward strand.
TAATCTAACTCTCTGAATAAAAATTAGTAGAGGCATTATGCATGTTAAAAATAAACTTTGGGTGACCCGTTTTAGCTAAATCTTTTTTTATTTGACGCTTTGGGATTAAACACAACCCGGGGTAAATCAGTTGAAATTGCCACTTTGATTAATATAAACTTATCTAAAAATATGTAATTATATGCACACACATACTAAGATACTTCACAGCAATTCTAGGTTTCAACAGTGTTCTTTAGAAATTAGGATGCTTGTAAATAATATGCAGCATTTCTTATCTTAGACTAATTCTTTTTAAAAGTTACCTTTTTGCCCATTATTAACGTTTCCCATTTGAATGCGATCTTTAGAATATTTGATCAATAGCAAAACAGTTAATGCCATGTAAAGATTTGTATTCTTGTTTATGGGTGATGATTCAAAAAAAAATAATTATTATTGTAGGATGTGGAGAACACATCTTTTATTGTGAGCGTATTGTTTTTGTGGGACCTATTGTTTTAAACGCAATTGGTTGATTCAAAAGTTGTCTGTTATTGCAGTTTGAACCTGCTCCTAGGAGAGGAGAACCCGATGTAACTAGAAGGACACCCGATTATTTCCTGTAACCTAGGATTTTGTCGTGATGATGTAAGTTATTATTGTTTCATTTCTAGGTTTGGGTTCTTTTGGTTTGAAGATGACAGATAATATAAATATTTTGTGATATATTACAATGTCTTCAACGTCAATATACATGCTATCATTTTCATTTAAGCTTTGTTTTTCATCAACTCATACGTTTAACAACTATGATATAATCTGTTTATATTTAAAATATAAAGAGTTAAAAGTTCCTTTTTGCTTTCTATGGTTTGCTCAAAATAACCATTTTGGTCCGAAGGTTTAAAAAGTCGTTTTTTGCTCCCCGTGGTATTCTGTCTGTCCGTATTAGCTCCAAAACACAAACCATTAATTTTTTTCCGTTAAATAAGTGGTATTTTAGTCTTTTTACAAATAAAAGAATAATCTAATTTTATAAACTCGTGTGTAATCGAAGGACCAAATATGTAAATAACCAATCAAAATCAACTATAACCTCAACCCCCACTTCCCGTTAGGGTGTTCATCGAGTCGGATTTCGAGTTAAACGGCTTATTCGAATTGGTTTATTCGAATTTCAGAATTTGGATTCGAAATTCGAATCCGAACCGAATCCGAATTCACATATTTCATAACCGAATCGAATTCATCCGAAATCGAAATCGAAATCGAATCGGATTCGGATATATCCGAATAATCCGATTCAACCGAACAATCCGAATAAACCTGGAATTATTTTAGTTTTGTGAGTCTAATCTGCTAATCGAACTCGAACTCGAAGGGACTCAAAAAATCGAACTCAAACTCGAACTAGACTGCTGCGAATCATCAGAAAAAGGACTCAAAAAATCGAACTCGAACTCGAACTTGAACATTAATCAAAGGATTAAAAAGTCAAATGGAATGAAAGAGAAACCTGTGCTCGACTAGTCGACTGACGACTGCTGCTAATCTGCTAATCGAACTCGAACTCGAAGGGACTCACAAAATCGAACTCAAACTCGTACTAGACTGCTGCTAATCTGCTATGTGTGGATTGTCGATGTTCATCTGCTGCTAAAGTGCTAATCTGCTAATCGAACTCAGGCTCCACTCTCGTTTTCCATAGTTCCAGATTTGAAATTAGAATTAGGGTTTCAATTTTCAAAGTGTACATAATCGGGGTTAGAACAATGTATGTGGGTTTGGGCCTATTGAAACCGAAAATAAGTAAATAAGAATGGGCTGAAACATGGGCCATTAGTAGCTGGACTATAAGTTTAAATAATTTTAACGGTTATCCGAATAATCCGAAAATTTTTGAAACATCAATCCGAATCCGAACCGAATAATTCGAAAACCGTATTCGAATTCGGATATAACCGAACCAAAATCCGAAAAAACATTTCGAATCGATTTTTTTCGGTCTCGAATACGATTCGGGTTTCGGTTTTTTTCGAATTTCGATTTTTTTGCACAGCCCTAATAATAATAAGGGAACGGTTGAAATACATATAAGTATTTTCGTACAAATCGTAGGATGAGATTTTATTCGTTCGATCGTTTAAATAGAGGACTCAGATTAACGCGGTGACAAAACCGTAATTATCGACCTTCCAAAAAAAACATACCGCGTCCAGAATTGATAAAAAGGGCAGAATCGTCATTTTAAAAATCACGGATCACCTATAATTACATACCACAAATTCACGTACCATATACATAATTACGGAGTACGACAAAAAAGACATAAAAATTACTTAACAAGTGTATAATCACTACCACGAAATCACGGACCATATATATAATTACGGGCCACGACCAAATATACACATAAATTACTTATCAAGTGTATATCACGTACCATGAAATCATAGACCATCTACATAATTACGTACCACGACCAAAAACGTGTACATAAAATACGAACCAAGGGTAGAATCACGTATCGCAAATTTATGGACCACGTTCATAATTACGGACCATGTAAAAAAGATCGAAAAAAACAATATCAATAATATACTCCAATTAAAGATAATGAAATTATCTATTTAATGGTGAAATTTTTTTTTAAAAATAATTAAGCGTAAAAAAGTTATTATATTTTTATGTAATGGGGTGAAACTGTGTTTATTTACGGGAAGTTTTATATAAAATGAGTTTTACATACATACATACCCTTTTCTCTTTGTACACGTGTCGTTTTTTTATTGTATCCTACATTTAGCACAAAAATATCTGTATGTATTTATTCAGTCTCCATAATAACAATAAATGATATTTAATTAATTGGGTCCAATATAATAATAGACGGTAAGAAAACCAAAATAATCGAACCCAAATAGAAACGGATGAGTTTGTGTTGAGTTTTCTTAAACCTTACGAATTTGGGTTTGCATGGAAAAAAACTCAAAAACCCGAAAACCTGTATGTCTATGAATTTTGTTTGGCAGATTTACACATAACCCTTTCGATAATTAAAAAACTTAATCAGTTTCAGGTAAACACTCGCCAACGACTTTGAGAATTAAGATCCTTAGATAATGAGTGTTCAAATAATGCATCTTCTCCCGACTTACGATTTCAAAAGTTTGAGTCTTTCTTCAAAACTAGGGATTAAAATTCCCACTTAGTTTAAAGTTTTTTCTCTATAATTATAAGACATGAACTTTTTGGGGTACTAAAAACACATTTTTCTATTTATCTTATTTTGAAGTTGTTTGTGCTATATATTGTTGTTCTGGAATGATGCATTTATTTTTATTTTTATATATGTTCTTTTTGTCCAAGTAGAAAACCCAAAACAAACTCAAACCTAAACCGAACTCAAACCACAAACTCAGACCAAAAAACCAAACCCAAACGAGTTAAAAAATTAAAAAGCCTGAAATTTAGGCTTGGGTTCCGACACATACACAAAGTAGTAATAATAATTAAAAATATAAGTAACCAAAATCTTGTCGTTAAGAAAAACGTTAGGGTGGAGGGAGTACCTCTTCGGGTACCCAATCGGGTACATTTAAAATACGCGGCTACACAACCGCCGGTTACGCGGGTAGTGAGCGGCAAGGTGGGGGGCAGGTACCTTTACCGAGTCGGGTAGGAAAAAGGTGAAGGATTTTATTTTTTTTTGTTTAAATAAAAAGAAAAGTGAGAGAGTACCATTACCACTAATAGAGGGTACTTGAGAGGGTAGTTAAAACATATGACGTTGTATGATTTAATTGTGTAATTTGAGAGGGTACTTATATTTGGGAGAATACCACCCCTCCGTCCTTAAAAAAAACTAAACGTCTTTTCACTCAGTGACCACTCATGGAGTCATGGTTGAGTCGCATGAAAAAATCAATGTAATTTTCTCAAAGTAGAGATCAAACTTGCAATATTAAAATACTACATGCATCATATGTGTAATTAACTCTCTTTTTTTAGGTCATTTTAAAAATATTAGTCTGATAGAATAATGAAAATATTTAGATTTTTATTTTGAAAACATTTACTTATAAATGTTTAATAAAATATTTAGTTCTCTTGTACTCTTCAATCTTCATTGTCTAATGTTATAGTTGGTCTTACAATACCCTAGTTGAAGCCCCAACAATATCATTAAAGTTTTGTTGATGTTTTACGGTACTTAACATTCATCCGATTATACATGTAATACATAGTTCTATAGGTTTATCTGTATATGCACAATCCACGACAACCATATTTTTAGTCACTTCATCGTATTCTTCATTACATAAAGACACTTAAAGATCATGAGCTACAAACTATGTAATAAAATTTTCTAGAAACGAAAAACCTGTATAAAAAATCTTTGATTACTATGAATATGGTTGCGAAAGTCATAAAGCGTTGTTTTGCCGGTCGACTGAAAAGTAGCAAGTATTATGAAGTTTAACAACACTAACTATAATCCCAAAATAAGATATGCCAAACAACTTATTCATTAAACACAATTTGTCAAATGAAATAGATCAGAACGCAAGCTCACAGTCTATGGTATTTAAGATTAAAACATTTGACAAATTGTTTGATTTGGATATTACACGTATTGTTGATACATGAGATATTCATCTCTTACTAAGATATAATCTTATAAACCTCCATTATAGCTTCAGTGTCTCCCTTCTTCTCTCCGTAAGACTTCAAGAAATCTTTAAATACGAAGGGTCGAAAACGCGGTACATTTGTGTCAATCGTCGATTTGGCTGGTTCTATAATTGTGTCTTGAAATGGATTGATGAAACTCACAATTGTCGTTCGAACCTCCCTCGAGTTTGTCACTGCTCTATGCTCCGCACTTTTTAGCTTCCTGTTACTAATTATCTAAAACACAATTCCACCCGTTGTGATTCACATTATCAAGTTAAAAAAACGACGAGTTTATATAATAAAAATATAAATAATGGAAACGGTCACCTGTAATTGATGACCGATGTTAACCACAAAAGCATGAGGTAGTGGCTCAACACCGAGCCACTGTCCATCTTTAAAAACCTGAAGCCCATAAACGCTTCCTTGTGAGAGCAAAGTTATGAGATTAGGATCAGCGTGTTTTGATAACCCTAATGTCAAACTAGGATTTGGGCATCGAGGGTAGTGGTTGATTGACAACAATTGACCGCCGGTTAGATCTTCTCCGAAGTATCCCGGTTCGAATCCTAACCCTTCACAAATTAGCTCCAACAATCTCAATGACAATTTCCGCACTTCTAATGAGTATTTTCCAACGGTCTCTCTTCAAAACAAAGCAAGAAACATCAACCGTCATGATATCAGTCATTAGATATTGCAACTACGAGTTGTTTAACTTTTAAATAAGTCGATTTGGGACATGTTTTTTATATGAACATACGAATATTAAGAAATTTAGCTAAAACAGAAATTGAATTTGGTGAAGGTTTAAAAAATCAGAGGTAAATCGTTTTTAATCAAATTTATTTATCACGATTGTGATTATACTGTTTTTAACTTCTATAACGATAACTCGAACATCATATCATCGAATTAAAAATTATGGTTATAACATAAATTGATAAATTGGTTTTTTAAGTCGAAAACCTGGATACTGGATCGGACCGAACCCGAATTATACAAAATATCAAGACCAAAAACTATCGAATAATAAGTAATCGGTCTTGGTTTTCGGGTTAAATAGGCCGTGTTATCAGGTATAATCGGGTACTTGGTTTTTTCTCGGGCCTAGTTGGGACCACCGATTTTGTCACCTTAAAAAAAGAAAAAGAAAACTCAAGGTTGACATTCAGGTTTTAGCTACTTAAGCTTACCTATATATGGACATAAAAACCGGTTCCTAATTCCAAACCGCTTTATAACAAGAACCGTCTCATGAAACCGGCGTTAACCCGACTAAAACAACGGTTTAGGATCCCAAACCGACTTATAACCCGAACCAGTTTCTTTATAAATCAGTTTTGACCAAAGTTAATCAAACCGATTCGTTTTACAACCCGAACCATTTTGGAAAAAAAATTGTTTGTACACCTCTAAGCTTACCGGTAATCGGTGGGCTTTTCGGGCCACGAGTTAACCCATTTGTCTAACGGATGACACGGGTGTCGTAAATTGTCTCGCCATAAATGAATATCTTCATTAGCGTAACTCGAACCGCTTGTGTAAAGTCTGCAACTTCTTGTCGGAAGTTTCGTCGGATCAATTGAGTATAGTTTTTCCTTCTCATCATTGGGCAAGTTGAAGAATTCTTGAACTACTTTCATGGTGTCATGAATTAGATCTTCTGAAACTCCATGATTGATTACCTGGGTTACATCAAATTACAAAACTTAGATTCACAAGAATTTTGATTTGATCAAATTGAATCAAGATCTAACCTGAAAGAATCCGAATTCTTGACAGGCGTGTAATATTTCTTGAATTGTTTGACTTTGACTTGCGGAAAGGTCAACGAGTGGGATGTTTTGGCATAAAGGAACCTCGACGGATCCCGGTCGTTTATCGACGGGGAAGATGTAGTTTTCCGGTAAGATTTGAGTGGTTTTGGACCAGCTTGAAACTAGATTCGCCATGGTTTGTGATCTGGAAGATTTTTGGATCTTGATTATTGCTGTATTTTTAGATTTTAATATTTAATTGGGTTGACTTTTTTTGAGATAATTGTAAACCGTCATATTTATGCACTTTTTTTTTAGTTTTTTTTTCCTGTAAAAAACTTATTTTCTGATTAATTTGGTAATCTAGACTTCATATTTTATCTATTAAGTCCTAATATTTTAATTGAATCTATATTCGCACTTTATAACTTTAGATTATCTTTTCAACTACGTAGTGAAACTTTTGGGTGGTCAGCTCACGACAATCAGAATTCGATGTTAAGATTTGAGCGTTAGCGATTGCAGGATATGAATATTTGTTCGAGCCTCACTCCTTGTCTTGGAGTTAGAATCGTGAGACGATTGCACATGCGACGTTCTTTGGGTGAAGGGTACCGCATGCCGATCAGCGAGTCCGGTAATCTCGTTTGCTATGTGTAGCTTTATTTTTTCTATTATAATCCGACCAATAACCAATAAGATGACTAGTTTGTTGCCTTGTTTGATTATGAGTTTTACTACGTACTACTTACCCCAACTTAACTAAATTTAATGGCACATAGAGACATATAATCTTATAGCAAATATACTAAATTAAGTTTGTTCCAGTAGCACGTTGTAACGGGACCAACTACTTTCTGTTTGTATAAATATGGGTGAGTTGTTGCTATTATAAGTATAATTTACATGGTTTAAACGACTAGCATCGATGTTTAATACATATTTTCAATTAATTTTGACAGCCCTAAATTTCTAAATTTATATGCACATAGTTTTTTTCAAAGTTCATTTTGTAACCCCTCCAATGCTCCTTTATGGGTTAAAACAGTGTTACGTGTAGAAGGAAGAAACTAGTCAAGCTTCCCACATGACATCACATCATTTATCTACATAAAATAATTAAAAAAAAAAGACGGTTTTCTAAAATAATAAACAAAATTTACGTCGAATCCGTTACCCAGCTTAGTTAAATACAATTAAATAATTTTATAACACGTGATATGCTTAACTCGGAAGTGGTAAACTTAAATATACATCCACCCAATCCATAAAATCTATGTTTACACTTATTTTTTTTATCTGCACTTTATAAATCTCATATAAATAAAATAAGAAAAACCGTTACATTCTATTCTATATATGTTAATTTATCAACCCGTTAAGAACAGTAATGGTTTATTATATTATTATTTACACAGTACGTTTTTTTCTGATTGTTTTGATGAGATGTGAAGCCAGTATTGAGACACGTATATGGTCTTTTTGGTACTAACTGCTTTTGAGATGATTTTATACAGGAGCTTTTGATGATTTCGTTATGCTAAATGCTTGAGGATCTACCTAGGTTTCTTACAATTTTGATTTCTAAGAAAAGGTTGGTTTATTTATTTGTTGATTAGATGGTTTCATTCTGGTTATTGGTGCTAACTGCTCTGCTTTTGATGATTTCACACACGACCTAGGGTTCTTACGATGTTGATTTTATTTTTGTTTGATTATGAATGGTTTAGATTTGGTTCTTCTTTGCGATTTCTATTATGTTACCCTTCTTTTTCTTCCTCTTACATGCATTTCCTTTTCTCTCATCCATCACTTTCTTCAGCTTTCTCATCGATATATGGTCTTTTTGTTGCTTACTTCAGTTTCTTCATTGATTTATAGTTTCTTTTGTGTAACTAATATATATTTTTAATGTATATTACAATTGTTGTTCACTTCAGTTTTGTTGCATACATGTTGCTCGATGAATTGCCTCATTGAGATTTATTGTTAAAGTGAGCTACTTTTCATTAAATTTGAATATTCGTTGCTCTTTAGCTAAAGATTTTCAGTTTCTAATGATTTGTCATTATTTTTTTATCATCATATTACAATTGACGGTGGTTGCTTTTCAGTTCACATACCATTATTGATTTTTATTGATATTTGCATTAGTAGCGGTTGTTTTCAGTTTCATCATGTCATTTGGTCAATTAAATTTGTACATGCTAAAATCCGCTTCATCCTTAACTTGCATCTCAGATTCATGATTTTGCTTGGTTTGATTTGTGTTTTCTGCTATTCATTTTTATGTGTGGAGGAAGAGATGTTCTTTGTTTAGCATCACGGTCAATAATTTCAGTTTTATAAATTTGATACTGAATTTTCAGTGTCAGTACTTGAAACAGATCTTAGAATTTTGAATTTTAAAGATGCTAGAACTTCAAACAATGATCAAACTTTTGAAGAAAACTTAAATCCGATTTGAGAGGTTGAAACTTTTGAATAAAATAAAGTAACTTAACCAGATAAAAAACATATGCTTTTGATTACTCGAGCAAAAAATTAAAATCTCTTTTTGAGTCCCATTGCAAATATGATGCTTTCATTATAAATAAGCATAAATGTGTTTACTGGTTGTTATGTTTATATCTTTTGTTATATACATAATGTTTGTAATTGGTTAATATATGTTTCTTGCAGTGGTAATTAAGCAATGGTTCACTCACAAGTTAGTGTAATTGACATTTCATTTGTATATGTGACTATAGTGCTAGGGGTTTGTTCGATCGGGTCGAGGCACCAACATGTTCTTTGAACGCATATTACTAACATGAAAATATGATATTGAAAACCTCTACTATTAAATTAGCCGAGGTTGAAAATTTTTGAGGAACAGTTTTAGTAACTTTCAACTCATCCAACCCATTTGAGTTTGTTTTTCCGGCTTTCAAATTTATGTTTTTACTCTCTAATGACTATTGCCTTATGTTAGTGCTTAATTTTTTAACCCCTTTTATTCGATGGAGGTTTATTAATTCTTATTATTGACTACTTGAAAGATAAGATAAGATATGATGAATGGCTACTTGTATTTGTAATAAAAAATCAATTTCAAGAGATAGCAATGATAAAGGCAACTCACTGTCGTTCTTTTTTACAACCCCCAATGTACAGTGCATAACAAGATACATGTACCTGCGTTATAACTATGAAGAACAAACTCAAAGGCCTTTTTGGGCAAGTTAGTATATATACCGGTCAATCATGGTCTACAAGTTCACCTCAGTTATGTTCATGCTTTTATAACAAATACCCGCTTATATATACATCACTTCTGATGCTTTGTGCAATTTACAAACAAACATGTTTTGTAATAGCTTTTGGATTAAAAATGAATTGCACATTTATGAAACATGGTTATACAATTACACTCTCCGCCGAGGGGATAAAACTAGTTTGTTTAAATACATATATATTTTTTCTTATTTAGTTATATAGATAATTTTTTATTTTAATAAAGAGGCGTGTTTGCACCGACTCTTCGAAACAATTATTGAAAATCATTCTCGGCGAGATTATTGATATTAAATAAAAAATAATAATAATAGTCATATCTTAGTCAAATGAGATAAAAGACTTTGAACTAATCTACACTGAATTCTCGTCTCCCAAAAATGTTGCTAAACGTTTTCCCTTTTATTTTTTTTTTACATGTTTTCATTAAATTTACATTAAAAAACCCATTTTTATATGAAACCAAAAAACATACTTAAGTGAGCTTTAAATATTTTTTATGTTTTTATAAGTTATTATTTTTTAACGGTTTGCACCATTAATTCATAAATTTTACCCTTTTTCAAACAAGTATAATGAATTATGCCAAAAAAAAAAAAAATTACGTCGTAAGTTGTAATTATCTACATATATGTAGTATACTCGTAGTATACATTTATTTTTAAACGTCTACTTGTAATATACACAGATATATCAAAGAAACAAAAAAATCACTTATAGGATATGTATAAAGTAACTCAATAAACTAAAATATACTAAAGTAATATTACACATATGCAATATAAATAAAAATATGGAAAATAAAGAAAATTCCGAGTAAATCTTTTTATAAACGCAAATATAAATATAAAGAAGTATAATTTGTAAATTATCATTATACTGCATATATATGTACTATTAAACTTTTATTAAATTATCATTATACTGCATATATGTATTATTAAAATTTTATGACGAAATTTTTTTCTTTTTAATATAGCTTTATTATACTCGTTTGAAAGAGAAGAAAATTTGTGATTCAATGGTGCAATTCATTTTAAAAAATAATAACATTGAAGAAATAAGAGATATTTGAAGTTCACTTAAATTGTGATTCTTTTGGTCTCACACGAGAAAGTGGTTTTACATGAACCTTCTCCTATGTAAATTAGATCTAAATAATTCTAAATAATTCAAACTAGCACTAATAATAATAATTTATGCTATGTCACTTATAACTTTCGCTTTATTATTTGACGAAGAAAATTACTAATTAATATTTTCTCGTTACCAATTTTGTGTGTCTTTTATTTTATTCATAGACCATGTTGCAGTGTGCAACTTTATGCAGCTAGATTTGGTTTATTTTTGTTGGTATTGATTTCTAAACACCCACCTTATTGAAAATCAAGTTTTAACTTCAAATTTAGCATGTATTATCTCATTAAGTTGAATTTTAAAACTGAATCTTAAAATAAGCTACTTGATAACAAAGGACCAACTCGGATAATAAGTTTTTAAGTAACCATACCAAAATAAGTTTTAAAGTAACCATACCAAAGTTTTGAATACCAAAATTTTGAAAGTCCGAGAAAAGAACCAGTCTTTTAACTTTTAAGAGGCTTTTAGAAAACACATAAGATTATTAAGACTCATTCTTTGCCTAAATTTCATCTCACACAAGTTAGTTATTTTGACCAATCTTCCTCAAGCCCAAATCATGATATGGTTAACCTATGACATAGCAAACATTTCAGATGTTAAAAGACCAGACGTTATGATAATTGAGATTATTCTTAATAAATAAAGAAAAATAAGGAGTCAATGAATAAATAGTAAATATAAATTACCATTACCATATGCTTACCCGTTTGAGTTATCAAAATTTATTTTTGAAGAAACCTTTTTTAGTTCTCCATTAAAGTGGGAATTCGCTTGATCATGGTCCAAATTTCTACTCAAATCTTTTTATAAATTTACCCCATTTATTAGATCTGATTAATTTGTGTGCGTGTGAACAAAGACCCATTTTTTAAAAATTATTAATTTGTGGTTATAATTGTCAACCTCATGTAGCACATTGTGATGGTCAAACCATCCCATGTTTCAAGATCTCCATTGAAGCAACCATGTGTTTCTTAATATCATCTCACTCATTTATTGCTTCTTGTACTTTCACCATTTTTCTTAAATCAATTTTGACTTTTTTTATCAATTCACACACATTACCCATCTTTGATTTCATGATTTCATCTCCCTCATCATCTTCTCCAATCTAAACAACTGTTCTTCACAAATCCTGCAAATTTCAAATTTCAGAACCTCAAATTTCAAATTTCCATCAATGGATCTTCATCTTTCAATCAAGATTCAACAAAAGTCAACTTACCAATCTGATACATCAAGTTCCAATTTCCCGATTTTAGCCATTGCGGCATTATGTATTGCTGCAACTGCGTTCTTGCTGGTTTCGTATTACTTTTTTGTGACCCGAGGTTGCTTCAATTGGCAACAAGTCAACCCGTTGAGACGGTTTTCTATGGCCCGTGAAAGATCCGTACCCGACCCGTTATCTTCAGCTTATTCGACTCCTCCTTGGCGAGTTAAAGGGCTTGATGAATTACTAATTCGTGAGATTCCCATTTGTCAATTTACAAAATCTGAAGGTGAAAAGAGAAGTTGGGTTGAATGTGTTGTTTGTTTGAATGATTTTCAAGAAATGGATACTTTACGGGTTTTACCGAGTTGTAATCACGCGTTTCATTTGGATTGTATTGATATTTGGCTTCAAAACAACGCGAATTGCCCGTTATGTAGATTGAGTCTTTCGGGTACAGCTGGATACCCGAAAAACCAGATAGTTGCACCAACTTCCTCACCTCAAGATCCCCAATCGAGCCCGATTGGTGGGGATCAAGATTTTGTGGTGATTGAGTTGGTTGAGGATGGAAACGGGTCGGGTTTGCATCAATCAAGAACCCATTCTCCAAGAAAGATTGGTGGGAAAAGAGTTAAAACAAGAAAAACTCATCATGTTTCAATTATGGGAGATGAAAGTCTTGATATTAGGGGAAAAGATGAACAATTTTCAATCCAACCGATTCGAAGATCGTTTTCAATGGATTCAGCGATCGACCGCCACGTTTACTTATCGGTTCAAGAAATCTTGCGAAACAATGTGGATCTTCAAGAAACTAGGAACATTGAAGAGGGAAGTACAAGTGGTAGATCAAGACGACATTTTTTCTCGTTTGGGAACGGTCGAGGATCAAGAAACGCGATTCTTCCGATCTAGTTTTACCATTTTGCGTATACTCGAATAGTGTTTTTTGTTTTTCTTATTACTTCACGAACTTTTTTCGTTGTTTTATCGGGTTTGTGTTAGCAAAGATAAACATGATGTAAAAGATTACACTTACACAAAGAAATTAGAATTTAGTTATGGTAATTTGGTAGCATGTTGTGTAAGAATGATTGCTAATATCACTTTTGGTTAGCAAGAAACTTTCATGAATGGAAATCATTGTATTCTATCATCTACAATATGCTTGAGTGACGAATGGACCTATGATGGGAGGTACCACTTTTTAATGCACATGATGTACAAGTCAATAAAGTAGAATTTTGTAAGGATTTGACATTCGAAGGAAAAATGTATATAGTTTAAGATAGAATGATATATGATGAAGCTTGAAGATGTCCCTTGACTTTGAGTAATTAACAAGTAACTTTCATTATGGTTGATGGTCTTTTAAGTTTCTTTTTTGCTTATAATGTCAGTGAACTTTACTAGATCCATGCCACATATTTCCATCAATTTTGTAGTTTTCTAATACAATATTTTAATAATTAAACCCGTAATGGATCCGGTTTTAAATACGGAATGATGTTATAAAAAAAGTATAAAAAATTAAACAAATATATATAAGAATTTGAAACAAAATACAAAACTACCTAATCTTTTATTAAGGATTTACAATTTTGTCAAAATATGAAGTCAAATTATGAAGTCATAAATAAATAATAGATGAAGTCAATGGTTGTGTATAAATGAACCATTCTTGCAATCTTGCACACCCAACTTGTAGAAAACGACTTGCATAATTCAATTCATATAAAACAACATTTGAGTTAGTTAATTTTGGTTCATTTACTTCAGAAATAAGCTTTTGGGTGATGTTTATCTTAATGTAGTCAAATAAAAAACTTAACTAGTATTAAACATGTCGGGTTGAAAAAATCCCAAATGGTTTTATTATTAGTTTTGAACCAGTAGTATATGATAATATAGTTTTTAAAGTTATGTAATTGCTTTATGTATCTATTGAAGAATTAAAGAAAAATGTTTTACATTTCAAACTCAACCTAACTGGACCCGTTTAACCTTTACGCAGTTTTAATCAATATTCATATATCAAATCATCGTTACAACATCCCCAAGACGAAAAAATATTCTAGCAATAACAACTTTTCATTAAAAGTTCAATTTTTTTTATAAATGTAAATCAATAGCAAGCTCACCAGAAGGGAAATTAAACAAGCAAGCAAGCAAAATTTCTTCAAATGTTTTCTTTAATAATTAAATTTGCATACATTAATCTTTAATCGACTGAAGAGATTGTGAGCTTCTTCTTCTCACATGATTTAAAGGTAACGCGTTCTTATCGTGGGACCCACCACAAGCTTTGAGCTTCAATTCATTAAGAACACGAATCGCTTCTTTGAGTTCATCGCTTACACTTGGTCCATGACCTCTCCAACCATCAATCGCCTTTTCTTGAAAGTTTATTGCAAGCGCGTAACTGCAAATCCAGATAAAAGATCAACAATTTGAGGTATAGATTTAATAAAAGATCGACAATTGAGTTAAAAAAAAAGTTACAAACTAAACTAAACTAAACTAAACACATGTGAATTGGTGTTTAAAAACTTGTAATATTATTGTAATTTGCAATCGCAAGAATCAATTTTTAATGTTTGGATATCCAGATTTCTTGACATCATTTGTTTAATTAGGATATTAATCTCATTTTGGTCACATGAATATTCTTTTTGGTGATATTATGTATCAAGTTTTCAAAAATCAAAATTTTCATATACTTCAAGCAGCTAATATGTCTAATGATTACAACTAGATGTGGAAAACACACAGGTCAAAATGGTAATTTTTGTACGGGTCAACATGTTTGGTTTATTATGTTAACTTTTATATAAATGATTATCTATAAAATATGATTACAGACTATATACTATTTTAAATTGACAAATTAATTTCAATAATACATTCAAAAACAAATTGATCAATTCGATTAGTTACCCTGTTGAACAACATTTAACTAATTTGACCCGTTTCCACTTTAGCCAAAATTATTTGTTTTACCCGTTTGACCCGTTATAATATGAATCAACCCATTCATAAGTAAATTCTTTAAACAATAAAGCGCGTCTATTATCACCTATATCTCGTTTTATTATTATTATAGCTAATTAACTAATTTAAGATTATTCAACATCATATTATCAATTTCAAAATGTAAATGCAATCAATATTAACAATTAAACATAAAAAAATTATTCACATACCTTCCCATTGCACTATACGCTTTTGAAAGATTTTGACACGCTTCGATTGAGTCAACATGATTTGGACCAAGTGAAATGTCCATAATATCCTTCGCTAATGCAAATACTTGTGCAGCTGATTGAGGTCTAGCAAGTTCTAAATATGCAGCACCTAAATTATTATAAACATAACCAACTCCAAAATGTTTTGAACCAAAATTTTCTTTCAATCTTTCAATCGCATCTTCTAAATACGGTATTGAATCTTGTACTTTACCCGTTAACAAAAGTAACCACCCGATTCTAGCAGAAGCACTACCAACCGAATGTTGTTCGTTTGGTATCTTTTCAAGCAAATTTTGCGCCTTTTTTAGTAAAGAAATCGCGGTCTCGAATTCACTCATTGATTCATATTGCATTGATATTTCCATATACGCTTCCGATACTAGTAAAGGATTTGATTTTTCTTTTTTGTCTAAAATCCCACATGACATTTGTAAACAACGTTTCGCTTCAAGAAACTTTTCTTGATTGCATAAAGCTTTCGACATTGATATGAAAATCATCGCGCGATCTTCACTTTCTTTATCGGTTTGAAGAACGACCGATTTTAAAGTATTGATTGCTTCATCAAATTTTCCTAATGCAATTTGCATATTGGCTGCTTCAATTTCAGCTCTAAGTAAATCAGATCTCAAACCCCAATTTTTTAATATTTTTTGCGATAATTGATTTTGTTCTAACGCTTTTACGTGTTCTTCTAATCCAGTATAAATCACACCTAATAACCGTCTATCATGAGCAACTTCAACTGAATTGTTACTTAATTCTTTTTTATGCATCTCAATCGCCTTCATACAATACGGTAACGCGTCTTTAAAATTCAAAATAGCAACATATGCGTCTGCCATATCTCTATACGCATCTCCGAGCTCTCGATTGTTATCTTTTAATGTCGTTTCTTTAATTTCTAAACATTTTTTCAAATTCCCAATTGCATCTTCTCTCCTACCCATTGCATTCTTTGTGTTTGCTAAATTAAGATGAACAGCATGTAAAACATGTTTGATTTCAAAACCATCACCAACTGTTTCTTCTAATTTCACCAAAATTCTATTGGATCGATTCAAATAACCTAAACTTTCATTGAATCTATTCAAGCTATAACAAGCAGAACCTAATAATTGCAAATTCATAGCAAGAGGTAAAGATAAACCATCATCATCATCGTCGTCATTTTGATCCAAAATTTTTAAAGCTTTATTAGCATAATCGATAACTTTTTCTGGATAATTACCTTCTTTGTCGAGTTTAAGTCCGATTCTCAAACAAGCTAAACCAAGCTCATTTTCATCCAAAATGGGTTCCAATTGTTCGAACACTTTGATCATTTCATCAGATGTTTTCGCAGCCTCGAATTCGTCAACAAGCTGTGATCGTTCTTTGATTTTTCTTTGTCTTGATGATAATTGCGAAGTGGGTACTCGTGGGTCAACCATGGTGCTAAGATTCTGAGATTGGGTAGCGAGAAGATGATTTGGTTTTCTTGAAAAGAGTAATGATTGGGTTTTGGGGCATGATTTGAGGTGGGTTTTTTGTTCATCAATGGAGGGAATTGATGAAAATTGAGTGATGAAATCTTTGGAATGAACTGAAATCGGGGATTTGGAGCAATGTTTTTGAATTTGGAGGTGCAGAAGTCTCGTTGAAGCTCTTTTCATGGCGTAATTTTGGGGCAAATATCGAATTTGAGAAATGTATCAGACGAATCGAGAGTGAGGATTGTGAAACTGAAATTTGGGGTGAAACCCTTGTTAAAACCCTAGAAGAGATGACGTCAATTTGTGAGGTATTATTATATATATTATTGTTAGGGTTATTCTCTTTCTTCTAACCGTCAATTTTCAGCCGTTGAATGAAGAAAAACTAACTTTTTATTCAATCTGGATCGTTTAAACTGTGTTGGAACCTTATAGAAGCAGAGGTTGAGAGAGGTTTTTTCTCATCCGATATCAAAGCCACGTCTCCGGCCAGTTACAACTACCCACCCCCGATATAACGGATCTCCTCCACAATTTCTTTGTTTGAAATCCCTGACATTGAGCAAGCTACAGAGAGAATTGGAGCCGATTGTCAATTTTGTGGCGAGCTAGCACACCGCTCCGGCGACACTAGACAACTGGTGAGTGGTGAGGACCACTGTGGCGTTACGAGGTTCCCATCGTTAGTAACAAGGCGATAACGCAAGAGATGAAAGATAATACCAAATCCACCATCACTGCTCCCAAATCGAACGTCGATGGCAAACATATTGTCGCCTCTGCCAAAGTTGTCTGTCATCATCCCTATCAAATCGTGAATGAATCAGCATTGATTAAACATGAAATTAGGGCTAGCAGATAATTTTTATTCGATTTTTGAATTACTGCTTCTATTAATTCTTCTTGCCTTTTGTGTAGTTTTTGCTGAGTTGAGATTAACCTTTTTGCTGTATGGTGAATGAAGATGAAACTTGCGGACTTCAATTCTGGTAACGAATTCGTTTTTTGAAAAAATGTTTTCGTCTATGATTTCGTGCTATTATATGTTTTCTGTTTCATGTTTGGAATTGAGATTACATTCTTCTAATTTCATCAACATTGAGATTGCAGTTTGATTCGTTGTATTTGAATTTTTAGTGTTTTATGATTTACATTGAATTTTGGTATTTAAATTTGAATTTGTTGTGTTCTATGATTTGTGTTGCACTCCAAATCTTCTATCCAGTTATGCTTTACAATAATTTTTAGTATTTGATTTGAATTTTAAAGTTCTATGATTTGTGTTGGTTGATTGGATAGTTTTTTTTATTTTGATACTGATGATAAACGGATCGACTTACTAATGAATGGTGTTCTTCTTTTCAGCGGTTTATGATCTCTCCTATTCTCACGCAAGGGGTTTCTTCTTCCCTGTCTTTCATTTTCTTTCTGGTTTGATTTATCATTTCTGTTTTGTGTTACATTACATATTGATCGAATGATTTGTTGTCATTTGTGACTTTTATGCTTTATTCTTTTCTTGTGTTTAATTGTGTTCAATGTTGATGATATTAAGTGTCTATTTTGTATGTACAGATGTACATCACCTCTTCCATCAAGAACCCACAGGGAAGTGTATTTTCAAAGTGAGTGAACCAGATTTGTTAACTTAGCAACTTGGTCATATAACAATCTAGAAATGTTGCAAGTTGGTTTCATTTCGGATGCATGGTACCTGAATAAGCTTCAAAAATGGTGATTTACACAAATGTAGCTATTGTAAAGTCTAAGAAGGATACAAGATATGAATCAGGTTACATTGTGACACGCTGGGGAGAGTTTACCATACCATGTTGGGCATTGTCAAGCTTTACTGTCATTCAAAGAATTACTTAGTCAAGTAGCACAAAAACAAAACAATTAGTTGAGGAGTAGAAGCCTCAAATCCAATGATATGATCTCTCAAAGTATTTTGTGTATGAACTGAAGCATTAATTTGTGGTATTTTATTCAAAAAATTAATGTGATAACCATCTTTTTATTTAGGTCTCAAATTGATAATGATAGATTTAGTGACTTTTAGTTTGTGTTCATTTACAATTGGGCATCCAATATGAAATTTACTCCTTTAACTTGCTTTGATGTAACAATATCAAAAAAGTTTCAAAATCTATCTTTTGTATATCATTTTCTCAATTAACCTTTTAATTCCATACTTATTTCCTTAAAATCACAAAAAAGATGTTACAACATTTCAGTGCATTACAATATTAAAATACCCAACCACAAAATGGGTATAAAATAAATGTAAGAAGATAAAATAATTTACATTTTAAACAAGCTCTACACTGATCTTGAAGAAATATTATTTGCATTTATAAAGTAAAGAGATTGTGATGACATTATGACTTTAAATACCCGTTATTATTTGCATTTATAAAGTAAAGAGATTGTGATGACATTATGACTTTAAATACCCTTCCACCGGACGGGTATAAAACTAGTTGTTTATTATTAATAAATTGAGTTTCTTGTAGATCTTGGGCAACAACTGGTTTAAGAAACTGAGGCTCTAATCGATTCAAGTTTTTAAAACCAGTTTTGCTATTCGAAGAGAGATACCACTAATCTCAACTATAAATTCGTCCGTGATTTTGATTTTTTCTTGTATACGTTTCTGCTTTGATTTTTGTATATGAGAGGTTATAGAATATACCTTTTTATGTACTAATACCATGATTTATTGTGTCCTGAAAGTAAATTTTGGTAGATGGTATATTGGTATTTGCTAAACGAGAAACGTACATTCGCCATAGGTAAAGAAAGACATCTTTTAAGGTACATTAGTAACCTACAATTTCAAATGAACTTTAGGTTGTTTTTTTTTTTTTTTTTTTTAATTTGATGGATTTCTAATTTAGATAATAGGCTTACGTTAATGATCTAATGTGTCAAAGAGCTAAGCAAGCTTATTCGTTAGACAATTTAATTGGCCTTTTTTTGTCTTGGTTTGAAAATTAGAACTCAGTGTTTCGTATTAGACTCATTCGAGTCGACTAATCCATATACCAAACCGTTTAAATACTTTGGGTGCAGGTTTATAACTAGATCGGGTTTGGTAGATTGGGCTTACACTTATTCAGGTTTGTGTCGAGTTCAACCGGGTTCGGTTAAAAATGACACTCGTGGTCTGATTGTCTAACTTGTTGTCTTTGTGTCACTCACATGATATTTATTTGATGGACCATTTAGCGACATTTGATCGAGGGATGCAAATTATAAAATAATTGCATCTCAGGTGATATAAAGTGTCACAAAATTTGATTTTGATACATGAAAAGTTTTTTTTATCAGAGACGAGAAGTCGAAAAGTGTAGTTTACTTCTTCATTAGCGTTACATATATGACCCCTTTTCATTTTTAAGTACCCAAAAAAGTGGTACTTGACCGTTTCATACAAATGGATCCAACTTCAAGTCGTATTGCATGTAGAGAATAATCTTATCCGGTTATTTACGAAAGAAAGTTGAAGGATAATTTGAAAGTTTTATTTTAATTAATTTGTCTATTTATTTAGTATGATAGAAATATTATAGATAATTTAGTTTCGTAGTTTAAGGAGTGTTAGTAAGCAACTTATATCAGTAAGAAATTATGAATAGATAAGTTAGGATCATTGTAAAAGAGTCTAAGATATATAATAACAAAAAAAGTCAATCTTTCATCAAGATAAAGAGAACTTTTTTTGTTGTTCTCAGACATAATTGCCAACATTACCTACTACGATTATGCATTAAGATGATGTTAAACGAATACCCGAATGATTATTTTGGCCTACAAAGGTACTTCTTCAAATAGCTTTTCCAGGAATCCATGGAACGTTATCAAATTTATTTTAAAGAATTTATGGATTTAAAAATAAAATAAAATACTTTTAAGACACCCCCCTCACATGAATAATTGGAAAGTATGTTTCACTCTTACATTTAGAGTGTCTTACAACACCATTAAAACACCCTTTATTTATATACCTTTTAAGGTAGTCTTTTATTTTTCACAAGCAACCTTCTTTTTATTAATTCTCTTATCTACTCTTTTCCATTGTCATTCCACCTTCATGGCTACACAAAATGACTTCAATACTCCAATTTCTGAAAACAAATCTATAGATGAAAGTTTTGACTACTCACAAAGGGGACAATGGCTTCGTGCAGCTGTTTTAGGAGCCACTGACGGTTTGGTTTCGGTTGCATCTCTCATGATGGGCGTTGGTGCCGTTAAACATGAGGTTAAAGCCATGATCCTCACCGGTTTTGCGGGTCTAGTTGCGGGAGCATGTAGTATGGCAATTGGAGAATTTGTATCGGTATCATCTCAACTCGACATAGAGTTATCTCACATGAAACGAATTCAAGCAAATATTAATAATAGCGCGAGTGAACCATTACCAAACCCGGTGCAGGCAGCTGCAGCATCCGCACTTGCATTTATATTTGGAGCAATAGTGCCTTTACTTGCTGCTTCTTTCATATTGAACCATAAGGCGAGGTTGGTTGTGCTTGTGACTGCGGTCACGGTTGCACTAGCGGTTTTTGGTTGGGTTGGTGCGGTTTTAGGGAGGACTCCTATGGTTAAGTCTTGTGTTCGGGTTCTGGTGGGAGGGTGGATGGCTATGACCATTACCTTTGGTTTGACCAGGTTGATCGGGTCTAATGGGCTGCGACTTTAGACGTGATTGTTAATTTTTCTATTTTCACTACAAGAAAATAAAAATAGGTCTACATCAGCGAACCTTATAGCGACAACATAGCGTCGTTGCCATATAGGCTACATTTCTTTAATTCTTTTAATTTTGGTCTATAACAACGACATGTTGTTACCATAATTAAGTCATCGAATATGAATTTAATAAACCTTTTTTACCCGAAAATGCATTTCTGGCTATGACCCTATGACGACGAAGTGTCTCTTCGTAGTCACATGATCTATGGCGACTATTATTTGTACTAATAGTGACAAAAATAAGGTGACATAAATTAAGGGGGGTTCGGTGACGTATTGCTATAGCCTTTGTTTCCCGTACTATCTTCTTGGTTTGTGACCATATATATATATCGTTCTTTGTCACATAAAATGAACAAAGGTGTTATGAACCTTACATTTGAGCGTATAAATTCCTACACATTGTTAACATGTTGATATTTGGTTATGTATTTATCAAAGTTAAAACGAAAATTAAAGGTTAATTAACTCGTGCCTACTAAATCTAAATTGACACGTAGTATAAATTAAAAGAAAAAGATATAGTTGGGTGATCAAATATACATGTGTTTTTTATTGTCTAAAAAAGAAATTAAAGAAATTTATATTATTTTAATAAAAAACTGAAAAAATATTATCTCCTGAAGTTTTTCATGGAGTAGATGATAAATATAAACAAGAAAAGTAACATGATAAGAAATAATAGTGAAAAAGGTAAAGACTAATGACAGCAAAATCAGTCGTTAGTTATTGTAGGATGAAAATGTGAAATTACCATTTTAATGCATACAAGATAAAAGTGAAACTTTCAATTGTAACAAATCGTTCAAAAATATTACCAATGCTATACGTTTCATCAATTGTCCTTAAAGGGTGAAATCCAAAAAACCAAATGCATGTAACATACTTATAAAAGAAAAGGAATGCAATTATATATAGTTCTTTTAAAGGGTGAAACCCACATAAATAAGAACATTTCACGTGTACAAAAGACAAGAGGTATAGACGTAAATTCGTAATTACAGACTTTGTATATAAAAACATATATAAATCACGGACCAAAGTGTCTAATTACGGAAAACGACTAAAATACACAAATAAAATAAGGACCAAAATGTAAAATCACGGACCATGACCAAAACATACATATAAATTACAGACCAAGAGTATAATCACGAACCTAGTACATAATTACGGACCATTAAAAAAAAATATATA